>JAOWBU010000467.1:0-25000 GCA_026212405.1 Petrea volubilis
TCCACAAAACAATTTCTAGAAAAATGCTTGCTATACCAACCTCGGTCTTTTTCCTCGTCTGAAGGCAACATAACAAAATTTTTCATCTTCGAATCCACGTAAAGGACCCCCGGATCGCTGAAAAGGGAGGAAAAAAAAAGAAAAAAAATTACACCCCGAACAAATTACACCAAATTTCTTATAGGCCATATTCACAATAAAATAAAGGGTTAATTATGAGGTTGGCCAGTTTCCACAACCCCATGGTATGAAAAATCATAAATACCTCCCTACAGTTTGGATTTCTATTACAAATGCCACCTGCAGTAAGAAGGTATTTGTAACACTGAATCAAACATTAAGGATATATTTGTAATTTTCCCTACTTCAGAGGGTTTCGGGAAAATGGGCCAAACCTCAGGAAGTTTTTTGAAATTAAGCCTAAAATAAATACATAAGTAACACATCTGTTATTGTAGAACTGATACGATGGATGCTATGAAAAAATAAAAACAAGAAAAGAACCAAGAAAAGTTATCCATTAGGAGGATATTCTCAATATAAATGTGAACATATGAAAATATATCTTGATTAGTCACCTAGTTTTCCACAACTGAAGAACAAAGCATTACAAAAATATCATCATCTTCCTCAAAAGGAAGGATCGGGATAGAGGAAGGGAGGAGGGAGATGAGAAGAGAGTAACTGGAACCGCAAAACTCAAATCTGTAGCATACTTAGGCATGAGCACAATGGTATTATCAAGAAGAATAATCTAAATGATGCAGACGGTTAATTGCCTTGGACAGATGCACATTACCGTTTTTAGTTGTATTATGAGTTCCAGCCTTATCAGAGAAAGAATGCCACTCGATAATAAGATCACAGACCATAAGTGCATTGAACTATATACAAGAAAAATGCTTGGTTCACCTAACAGATGAAGTGGCACTTAAATGCATGAACAGACTTAAATGGATCGAGTTATGAAATAACGCAACTGAAGGAAGAGCAGAACAAGACAAAGCACGAAACGCCAGATGTTTTAGTAGATGCAATGAAGGAACCAATTTCAAATTTAAAACTATCCAATGTTTGACATGTAATATTAGATCTGTGTCAAGGCATGAATACAAAATGATTGTGGCTATACTAATGCGTAAAAGTTTGAAAATTTTATCAATCCAAAAGTCTAATCAGACCTAGTTCATCCATAAATATTATAAATATCTTCCTTAATTATAAAGTTGATTATGTAATCAAACTTCCCAAATATTAACCCCGCCTAAAGCAAACGTTTTCATTTCCTCCAGACATCTCATTTGGCCTCCTTTTCATTCAGACAAAGCTTACATTTTTCTTTTTTCCCTGGTATTGCTTGATCAACAAGCTTCCGCACCTGTTTAGTTCTTATATTTCTGTGGGTTTGTCTTGCTTTCTTGCTTCACTTATTTTGATTTGTTTCAGTACTTTTGTTTCATTTATTGGTGTTTTTTTCATTAGTTTTTTATAATATTTTAATTATATGCTCTGTAGTCTATACTATTGCAGTTTAGTATAATTTAGGGCGTTGTGGCTTAAGAGGTGAAATATTGTGAAATTCATCAATTCCCTGCAACATTTTAGTGAAATCGCCAAAAGATTTCACGATTCAACTGGATTTCGATTGAAGAGAAGTCTCAAACTTGAAATGGCAGAATAGGCCCAGGATCATGCCTGAAAGTGCATTCATGTTAGTTCATCTATTGATTGGAGCATATTTGTGCATGTGGTATCTATACGAGTTGCTCTCCATCTTCAGTTACTGGTGGTGGCACATGAGGTAACGTCAGCTTGCATTAGTGGCAGCAAAAAAGCCTTGAGAGGGTGGGAAAGGCAGAAGGATTAAGGTCACAAGTTAGAAGCATCTTCCCCAAGAATGACTAAGGTACCAACATGGAGGATTCCAATTCAAGATTCCAGAAAAAGGTATCGTGTTATCAATTATAGATGACCATCACCTTGAAAGATCTTACGCACAGTCGGCTCAAACTCATACTGTTTTGCAATTCTGCCTCACTGACAAATTGCACAAATTTAAACTCACAAGAGGGTGGCAAAGAAATTTCTCCTTTTATTACGGCCTCCAATTTCAAATATTGGATCTTTGCTTAAATTGAACTGTGCAGTTTCTTTTACCAATTATCAGAATATTTTTCCATTTGTCAGAAATGACCCTTACCCCAACATCATAACTACTGCGCCTTTCTGTATCATCCACCACTTCTAGGCTCAGTTGGATTCCTGCTGGAAAAAATGGAAAGGAAGCCATCTTTCCTGTCCCACATTGGCTGTTCCAGTCACATGTGCAAATACCAATAACTACTGGAGGAAGCATTGGTGACGTGAAACCCTCATCATATCTAGTGTAGAGCCCATGAGCTAGGTTGGAAGCAAATGGTATACAGTGGCAGTGATGTGAAGAAAGGGTTCATGGTGGTGGTGGACTGCTAGTTATGGCAGCAATGATGAACTGGTGGTGGAGAGAAGGAAGATCAAGCAGACATTTTCACACTTCGGCCTTACTGCAGGTATATATGCTTATTAAAATAAACCTTGTTCCTTTCTCATGGGTGTGGCCAAAGCCAGTGGGACCAAGAGTAATAAGACAGTCCATGTTTCTCGAAATACAGTTATCCAGAAATTGGCATTCCCAGCATTACTCATTTCAAGAGAAACAGTTCCATGAAACATATGACGGGACAGATGAATTTCTATTTTTCCTTAATATTAGGTTAACTCCAATGCTTCACTGAATGAATACCAAAGTGCACATCTAGTGAAAAATGTTCAATAATCAATTAATTGGAGTTTAGGGAAAACCTTATATGAACGCTGCGATGATGTTCTCTCCAAACGTTGAACAAAATGACAGTATTTGTCAGTATTCTGCAACGGACATGGTCCATCATGGGGACACTGCAACAAACCATGGATATCATGGACTTGCATGCTTTTGATCCATTGGAAAACACAATTGCTAAAGCATTAAGAAAAAAGCAGCTTATAAAACAGCAAATCCATCACTTACAGGAGCAACTATGAATGCACCCGTTTGGAGTGTCATCAGATCCTTGGAAGTTTTACTGGCCGCATTCTGCAATTTGCGGCTTCTCTGGAAGTTATAGAAACCCATATTCAGTTTGCAGACAAAAAAACAAAGGACTTCACTAAACACAACCATGATGTTTACCCTCTTCTCCATCCATAAGATGTGGGATCGCATTTGAGATATGATATTTGATCCTTGTGGTGTTCCAGGCTCAACCAAAACCTGATTCACGATTGGAAAAAGGAAATTGATGAGTGAAACAAGCTAAACTATAAAGGGGAAGATGAGAAGGGTAGAGCAGAAATCTCACTTAAGAGAACAGATACATGTTATCATACCAAATAGATGTGCAGTGCTGCTATACTAAAAGCCTATAAATTATTTTAAGAATTTTGCAATTGTAATTTTATCAATCTTAGCCAATCAGTCCGTGTATTTCAAGTAAAGATTCCTACTTTTAATATTCATGCCAACAATGATGTAGTATCATTAGAAGGGGAGTCCCATATCCTTTTCTAGGTGCCAATGGCAAGGGTGACAACTAATGTTTAGGAAGATAAGAAGGGAAACAAATTTAGGACCTAAAGCCTGACTCTCACTCCATATTTATTGATTCAAACAAATAACGCACATCATGGACATCCCAACAATGTATAGTTTCACTGATAATCCTGGTGAACTGTGAAGTTTCTAACTCTGGAAGTTGGAAGATTACCTAAACCTTTCTGTTTTGAACTTAAATCACTGATTTATCTTTCACAACATTGGCAAACTACCAACTATGCAGTCATACTTCCAGTTCCGTATTCTATTGTAGGATTCTGTTCCTACCAGCTACGAGGCCTTCTACAATTTTCACTGAAGACTCACTAAATAGCACTGCATAACCCATTTAACCTTCACAAATTTTTATGGAAAGTAAATCTTTGTAAACTTAAACTAAGAATCCAAACTATGAACCCTCAAAAACAAAAAATGAAATATGAAATTCTTTCCAACAGCACAAAACATTAACCAATTCAATAGGAAAAGATTAACTCAATTTTTGTAAGGTAATATGAATATCCCTGCACCATTGAGCTACTTTCATAATTAAAACACCATTTTGATGGCCATCCGATTATATGTGCAAAAGAGAACTGAACCAATAGGTTCAAAATTTACCAGGATGTCTCCTGTAAGATCCCAGAGCTGGCGCACAAGAGTAATTCTGTCCTTCAGCGATGGTATCTCTCCAAGCACGTATGACTTCACCAAAAAGCACAAAACATTTTAACATTAAACTATAAAGTTTACATAATTTTCAGTAAATGATAATCCACAAGAATACGTAACCAAAATTTAAAGAACGTATCGATTGAATGAACACCATTAGCCAGCATTAAAATTCAAAACAAGAATGACACTTACAGCAATAACCAGGTCGTGCCGTCTGCCAGACTTGTTGATATGCTTTGTCAATGATTGGATGCTATCATAGCTTTGAATTAGTGGCAATTTTCTTAGATCTAAATTTGTCATCCAAGATACAAGTAAACTATTTCAAAATCCTTAGGTACAATATCTTTTAAGTATTAAAAAAGAGAAAGTGGAAGTTTCAAAGAGAAAATAGATGTATATCCCCAAAAAAAGAGCAGAAATGCTAAGAAAAAACTTATAAGATGTCAGTAGATATTGAAGCGCAGAAATTAAACAACTGAAGGACAATGCAGATTTAACCAAAATAAAATATGTTGCTCAAACAGATTTTCCAACTTTAGCATCCTTAAAATTTTGAAGTGGTCAAAACTGAGATGGAAATGAAATGGCATTGGCTTATAATGTACATGTTAAATGAATTTTAGATGAAGTACCAAGTTGCAAACAGAAATACCACAGAGGTGAAGGTGGAAGGGGGAAGGGCCCAAATTGATATATATATATATATATATCAAGAAAAAAGTCAATTTACTCCAAAGGTACTTTACATGCAAAATTTCACCTTCAAACTATATCTTTTGGCATAACTATATCTCTGAAAAGGATCTGAATGCATCAAGCACATCCATTTCATATATTACAATGCATACATAATGCGATTTTTAGCTCCCTTCAAGGTAAATGAAAGTTCCCACCATACAAGATCTCACATATGTGTGTATGCTTAGACAAATAATTTCTTAATTTAACATACTCTCTATGTATGACATTGGTTGAAAGTACACATGACCTTAAACCACATATAACAAACAACCTAGACACAAAAAGCAAATTAAGAGCACATTATTTTAAAATGGCAAATACCACAGTTTTGGTGCAATCAATAATTGAACTTCAAAATACAAGATTTGGCTGAACAGCATCATTCATAAGGGTCTGAATTCTTTACGTACAGTAGATCTTCACATTCATCTATAACAATATGACCTGGTATAGAATTCCTAATGAAATTTTGAGCCCATGCAACTTTCTGGAAATAGTTCCAACTCTGCGACATAACTAAACACACAATTCAGGCAGTAAAAGCTAAATTATTTACATATTTTACTCTCTTTCTCCCTCACCAACACACAGGCATACACATGCGCGCAAACTGACACAGGGTTTATTTTTCACATTAACGTGCTCATTATATTACCCATAAGCACAAATCATCATATATCAACATGCACCAAAAAAAAAGAGTAGAGCTTATTCACATAAAATTCCAAATGCAATTTAAAAGACCAAGAGTCCCATATATTTTACCTCTAACTAAGTTTTGCCCTGCCCTTTGCATTGATTGTGATGGCTCCACCAAATTAATCTGCTTCACAGACCCAGGCCAGATCTCCATCATTGCCCTAGCAAATCAAGTCAACATTTAATGCAAATTAGACTGATACATATATGCTCGTTTATATATACAAACACATACACATAGAACAACCAGAAAATAAGACCATCAGGCTCACCATAATGCAGAACCAGTTCCTGCCCCAAAATCGAGTACTTTAGCTGGAGTGAAGTCTGGAACTCTTCTTCTCACCTATTAAATTCATTTCAATCAATAAAAATCATTTAATCATCACCACATTCTAACTATGAATGACAGTTCTCCAACTACTCCAGATTAAGTTATTTCCTCAAATTTTATAAGCAAAAGTTCTTCCCCTCCCCCCCCCCCCCCCCCCCAAATCTAAGAACTTACCAAATAAAAACATTTCAATTGAAAATGATTTCCCACCAACATTTTCGAACACATACACTCACAATGAAAAACATGTGATAAATTCACTATGGATATCGTACGGACATCATGTTAAAGAGGCTAAAAGCTTTACACACACCGATTCTCAAAATAAATAAAATCAAGGGATAGAACATGTTAATATCGAACTTCCCTGCATTAAGCAATTAGCATGAGACAGTGTCTCTGGGAAAAGATTTACCTCATTAACTCAGTGAGATTCAGGTCAACACGTCAATCATAACTAACAAATATTATATAGGGAAAATTACATCCACCTCCCCTGAGGTTTGGCGAAATTACATTTTAACCCACGGTTTTTTGTAAATTACAAAAAACCCCCTGAGGTTTGGCGAAATTACAATTTACCCCAGCCTTATGGACGGAAAGTGTAAAAAGTCCGTTTTGCCCTTTATTTTTTGCTGATATTAAATAGGGCAAATTATATCTACCTCCCTTGAGGTTTGGAGAAATTACAATTTAACCCATATTTTTTTGTGTATATTACAATAACCCCATGTGATATGTAATAATTACAAGTGATAAACGAAAAATGTATAAAACCGACTCTAGCCCAAAATTAACCTCACCAATGTGTTTTCCACGACAAAAAGTTGAAGACCCGCTTCAAGTTCACCGAAAAACTTCTCGGAAAACGGAGCAATTTTTTCAATATTATTACTTTTAGCCCCACAAAGATGTAATACATAACATATAACCCCAAAAATTTTATATATATGACAAAAAAACCCGTCAAGGGTACTATCGGAACTTTACGTACAAAAACTAACGGAACCCTAACGGTCATTAACGGCTGGGGTAAATTGTTAGACGGAATAAACCTCAGGGGGGTTTTTGTAATTTACAAAAAACCGTGGGTTAAAATGTAATTTCGCCAAACCTCAGGGGAGGTGGATGTAATTTTCCCTATTATATATATAAATATATGCATGTGTGTGTATGTATCAGTAACATCATAACCAGGCCAAAGCGCACACGCACACTCACTTGTATACCTCACGGAGGACGCGGTAGAGAGCAGAGTAGACTGCAGGCATACGAGCAGCCACATATGCGACTGTCTGATCTTCTTGGTATTTAAGACCAATTTCGCCATAAGCAGTCTTCACTTTCCACCTCTGTGAGCGTTCCATGGCCTTGAGTGGATCTTCCACCAGCTCCTTTGATGTCGAGCTCGGCAGGAGCAAGTTCACTTCCTTGATTCCATTGAATGTTTGTGACAAGCTCAGCACCTTCCTCCTCATATGCATAACTTCTTGCTCTAGAATACATAATTTTGGTTCAAGATTTGCAAGTATAATTAGAAGCATCAGAATGCAAGGTGGTAATGGAAGAGATCAAACACGGGAATAAGAAGAAGAAATTCCTTTCTGATCATTTTGTTTGATGGAGGGGTATGGAGAAAGTGGTGTTAAACTACCAAAAAAACAAGGGTAAACCAATGTGGTCATGACTACACTGAGTCATTTCCTTTGGGAAGTCATTCCAGGCAAGAAAGCCAGGAGGAAAGCAAATTTTATAAGAGTTGGTCTGATTAGACATGAGCTGGAATTCTCACATGGTGTGTGGCTAAAGAGTTATAGTTTTCTTTTTAATTCACACAGATATAGGAATAAGCGACTTAAGCGACCGCAGATGATTCAACTAGTTAGTTCGCGTTCGTACTTGCTTCCCCTTTTTCCATCCTTTCTCGTTCACTAATATCCATCAAATTTAATTTAACTAAATAAATGCGACTTTGAAATAGTGCAAGTAGTTGAGAACCACTAAGAAACCAAACCAAACCAAAAAAAGAAAAGAAAAAAGAAAAATACACTAAAAAACATATAAGTCCATAAAAACATCTCATAATTTGATTAAAAACAATATTTCCAGCAAAACCAAAAGAAAGAAAATCCCAAGCATGGTTCAATGGAATAGTCACAAAGGCTCAAATGGAGAACACCATTCCAGCTCCATCGTAATGTAGCAGCTGCCGCCGCAATGGCCACCTTTTGGCTAAATGCTTTAAAAATTGTAAAAATATTACAAAAAAGAATATCAACATGCTTTCATTTAGGAAATAATTAACCATAACCCTTCTAAAATTTGATAAATTTATTAACAATACCCTCTTAACTACCAGAATCACATAAACTATCATTGAAATTTGCTTCGGCGTTATATTTTACACTTTCCATTAGTGAGTCACAAACCATACAGACGTCACGTGAAAAATTCTACAAAAGATCAACTTAGCCTCAATGTTCCACTCAACAAATATGTTTTGACATAAATACTATTAGCACTAATTGAAATGCTTTCTAATATTCAGGATTTTAGTTGTTGTGCTTTTATGAATAGTATTTATAATTTTTAGTAAGTTAGAGCAGTAAGTAAAAGAAAATCAAAAGCAGAAAATCTTTTAATAATTGTTTCCTTTGCAATGTTTCAAGCTAAATTCAAGAAAAGCTAAACCACAAGCTTATTATGAATTAAGTGAAATGTTCTATTATGGATTTCACATTTTTAATATAAAATATGTTTAAATTACTGATCATAAATTTAAGATCATATTCTAATTAAAAAAAAATTGTAAATTTGAGTAGCTCCTTTATACACAATATTTTAAGTAAAGGAACTTGGCAAATAATGTATTTCGTTTAATAGATTATAATCATAAAATTGAAATAAGAAACCTATTTTAATATAATAAAAATATTCTATTTGAGATATTTTTCAATTAATAAATAAAACGAAAAGAAAAGAAAAACGAAAAGGTGGTTCTTTTCCTCAAACTACCGCTGGTAATGGCGCCCCACCGACCCATCACCCAAGCCCCAATTTCACTCTTTTGCACCGCCAGTACGCCACCCCACCCCTCCACCCTCAGTCACCGATCCTTTACTACCCCGCCATGATCCTCAGTTTCGTTTCCCAGCCACCCACAATTTGATTCAGCGAGATGACCGACTAAGACTCATGAAGAAATGGAGATAGATTCTACATTGCCGTTCACCATTCCAATAAATCGAAACCAATTCCGTTAACAATTTCATTCCCCAGCCAAGGAACAGCCGCTCCGGCAAGTTCATTTTCTCAAGTATTTCCCAATAACATATTCGGGAAACGAAGAAATAGACATGAAAGATGAAAGCAATAACTACCTCGGAGATACTTCTTGATGGCGCGGCGGAGACGAACGGGGACGATGTGGCAGCGTTCGGACTGTTTTGCGGCGAGCTTTAGGGTCTCAGCCGTGAACTTTGGGACGAGTTCAGAGATTAAGGATGCCATATCCCGAACCGGACCCCAGGTCAGGGTTCCAAACTGACGAACGCTTTGAGTGGTGATAAATTAAGGAGTCCGCGGTGGAACAGTGGGCAGTGAGGAACGCCGGAGTCCACCGGCACAGAATCTGAACGGCGACTGAGTTACGGAGCGTGTCTTCACTGTCAGCAGCGGAGGGAGACGACCGACGGAGAGAAGGGCGGTGCGGTGAAGTAGAAAACTGGTGATTTGAGAAAATGAAGGGGGGGGGGGGGGGGTGTCTAGGGTGAGGAAGCCGGCAAGCTTTCAGCTTTGCTCTCTCTCTCTCCCCCTCTCTGCCCTTTTTTTCCTAATATCGTGATACTAAAACTTAAAATTGTAATATCGAATTAAATTTATAAAAAATAAAATTATTAAACGAAATATATCCTCTAAATATTTGTTTATGTCCTTTGTTCTAAATATTTAATTTAAAAAAAAAACTACTAAAATATAAATAATTTAAATACTTTTTGATATTTCAGATTCAATTGTTTTTATGGTTTTGAATCACAAACTTCCCCAAGGCTTAAATTTCGCATAATTGACAATGAGCAATTTAAAATAGGGCAAATCACTCAATTGGTCCCTAAAATCTATATTTATAATTATTTTAGTCCATAATCTTGAAATAACAATGTTTCAATCCTCCAAATTTTAATTATATTTCATTTTAGTCTTTCAGTCAAATTCTCAAGGGTAAAATTATTAATTCAAAATTTAAGTTTCATTGTAATCCATAAAAATTAATAGTTTCTCACTTTAATCTTTCAAAGTTTATTTTTCATACCGATCTTCTAAAATTTACAAGTGTATCAGTATACTACTACTAGTGTTGTACTCACCACTCACTACGTGTAAATTAAATTTCTCATATGGTAAAACAAAAGAAAAACAACAAAACTGTTAGAACAATACTCTATGCGTACCACAAACTATTTATGTGTGAACAATATTTTCGAAAATAAGGTACTCTTGTATCTATTCAAATTTTGGAGTAAGAATTTTCTATTTTGAAAGATATGTGATAAGTTGTGATTTTATATTTGTTGGACTCTTGAGTATTTTTGGATAAGCTGTGATTTCATACTCTTTCTTTGTTCTTTATCAAAAAATATTATATACATTAAACTATATATACAATATTGTTAGGTTCTGCAAAAAATCTTAATAACCAAATAATGATTTGCCCGCAATAGTATAAATCATAGCATACATCATATCTTTCATGACCAAAACAAGTTGGCTATGGAGTGCATTCCTCAATATATTTTTGGATTTAGCAAAATTAGAAAACTCAATTTTGGACTCTTTGTCAGAAATATAGAGGAAATGAACTATTAATGGTAGTTTATAGTACTATACTTGCCCGCAATGTAAAATAAATAAATAAATAAACAATAAAGGATCAAAGTGCAAAAAAATATATAAAATTTGAAAGATTATAGTAAAATTTAAACTTTGATTGATAATTTCACACCCTAACTACTGATTGAAGAAATAAAGTGAAATATAATTAAAATTTGAAAAATTAAAACATTGCGAGTTAAATATCAAGAATTTAAGTAACTATAATTATAAATTTTAAGGATCAATGGTGTGATTTGCACTTTCAGATAACTAAATCATGTTACTTGTCATAAGAAGCGTGTCGTTGACTTTCAAATGGTTAAAATGTTAAATAATACAAGTTTTATAAATAACTAAAGATTATAGATATTTTCACATAATTCTTTAAAGAAATTGTAATTTCCAAAAATTTGCAAAACAGTTGTGATTGTCTTGTAAAGTTGCAACAAAATTGGAACGGGGCCCATTGGGCCCCAAGCCCCCCGACACAAACTGCAGAATGGCGTGATGAGGATTGGGCTTGGAGAGGCCCATTTATCCCAATGTTTAATCAACAAGTGCTCGGCACTTGGGTCAATGGAGCGGATTTTAATCCAAATCTAATTCGAGTTCGATCTGAATTTTAGTATATTCGATCAATTAAAATATATGATGGATTAAATCCAATTATAAATATATATAATCCAACATAAATGGATCAAATAAGGAATCAAGCAGTCGGATTCGTTAAAAATCCGAATTCGAACTTTAATAATATTTTTTATTAGATAAATAACCTTATGTATATAATTTTAGTAAAGAAGTTTAAATAAAATACAATATTTAAGTTATAATAACTAACTTTACGCTATTTTTTTTTATTTTTCAAGGTAATTTTTTTTAACAAAATAATGTATAGTTTTTATATATATTCTAAAATAATTTTCTACTTAATTCAAATTTTATTTTTTACATGAGAAATTTTTTTATTTGTCACTTGATTTTAAAGTTTCAATTTTTTGACTGTTAATTGGATTGGATTTTCTTATTAGGTTTCGGAATTTTATCAAACTCGAACTCATTAATATTGAATGTAAATCCTATAGAA
Organism: Petrea volubilis; assembly: GCA_026212405.1. Classification (NCBI taxonomy): domain Eukaryota; kingdom Viridiplantae; phylum Streptophyta; class Magnoliopsida; order Lamiales; family Verbenaceae; genus Petrea; species Petrea volubilis. Next base: position 12,025 of record JAOWBU010000467.1, read on the forward strand.
TTCAGGTCAAAATCGGATTCAGAGCAAGCGAAAAATGTGTTTTTCCTTGAGAGGGGTAAAATTCAAATTAGTCCTTGACTTTTATTCTTAAGAGCGAATTAGCCTCTAACGGGTTGTATGCTTACATCTCTTAACTTGAACGGAAATCATTTGGGAGGACCACTACCCAAATCCATCGTGAATTGTGGACAACTACAAGTTCTTGACATTGGAAATAATGAAGTACAAGACAAATTTTCATTTTGGAAGGAAACACTTGTTGAGCTTAATGTTGTTGTTTCGAGGTCTAATAGATTCTACGGCGAGATATCCATCACTGCAAAGACAAAATCTTTCATTTCCCTAGTTACAAGTTTTGGATATATCCCATAATGAATTTTCTTTGCCATGATCAATGCCAAGCTAAATACAACAATAAGAGAAAAATGGTTTTTTCATATTATGAAGAATCAATGGTATTCACTTTGAAAAGGTTCGGTGCTTCTTGAGAATGCTAACAACCTTCACAAGAATCACAACCATTGATTTATCTTTACAACAAATTTAGTGGGAGTATTCCATATTCAATTAGAAGGCTTAATTCCTTGAAATACTTGAATTTGTCTCATAACAACCTCACATGAATTGTATCTATGTCTTTTGAAAATGTGATTGCTCTCGATTTGTTGGATTTGTCATCAAACCAATTAGTGGGAGAAATACCATGGGAATTGACAAAGTTGACATATGTTTCCAAGCTAAATCTTTCGATCAGTAATCTTTTTGAACAGATACCTGAATTAGATGATTAATTTCCTACTTTTACAATAGCTCATTCATAGAAAATGCAGGATTATGTTGACTCCCACTGACAAAAAAGTGTGAGGATGGCAAAATTATACCTCTAGAATCTCTGGTGTTGCCACAAGAAAATGTAATTCAGATTTTTTTTTAATCGATTTACGTGGCAAGTTATTGTTTTGGAATATGAATGTGGATTTTTAATTGGAATGGTTGTGGGTCATTTCCTTATTTCTCTATATGGAAAACCTAAATGAATTGTAAACCTTTTTTTTGGGTGATCTATACAAGAAAAAGGGCAATCGCAAACGAAATGTGGTACGTGGTAGAAGAATTTGATTTAAGAAAAAATTTAAGTTAAATTGTAGTAAAAGGGTACATAAGCTTGATGGTTTCTATTTTAAATAGACATTACAAGGGTTGTTTCTATACCAAAACTTATTTTTTAACTATTCTTTTTTCGTGCCTTAGATCTGTCCTATTTTTTTCAGTGTATTAGCATTATCATTTTTATATAAAATTAGTTTCTAAGGCTCGAAATTCATGCACTTTAAAAAAAGATTCTAGTCAAAATACTAAAATCCTAAGAATTTATGTATACGAATGCAACGAACCTATAGTACCAGTTCAAATCAGTCAATAGTACCAGTTCAAATCTACGACTGACTTGACCTGCAAATGAATTAATCACAGTGATGTTGGAATGTGTGCGTATTGATTTCTATACTGCACGAGCACGGTACATGACTGCTCCAATTTTTTTTTTTCATATATTGCAGTGAGGGTTTTAGTGTAAAAGGCAATATATTATCTGGATTCTTAGATAAATTGGCCTTCCAAAAAGAGACCAAAAAGGCTCAAAACTTAAAGACGCCGTTGCCGGGGATCGAACCCGGGTCGTCCGCGTGACAGGCGGAAATACTCACCACTATACTACAACGACTTGCTTGATAACTGTTCCCATTCAAATTATATAAAGCCTAAATTGTCACAACGCATCACCCGGAAAAAGAAAAAAAGAAGAAGGGGGAAAAAAAAAAAAAAACTTTGAGATAAAATTTACAAGTGATAAATTCGTCCAATGGTGGAAACAATCGACAACAAATTCCATCAAAATTTTCGTATAGGAAAATACTATGTCTAAATTACTGTCTAATATATTTTGTTGAGGAGTTATGAAAAAATAAATAAAACTTACTTAATTAGATTTGGAATTAACAAAAATACATAGAAATATTTCTTTGTGTTTTCTCTTAAATTCAAATGAAATCTTTTTTCTTATCTGTACAAGGACGTATTCCTTTAAATTTTAATTTGTGTGATAGATTTCGTATATAACAATTTCGGAGTAAATGTCTTGTCAATAATTGTTTTTTTTTAATTCTGTTTACATTAAATTCTATCACTAATCATCATATACTCTTTAAATCTATGATAAAATCTTTCGTTACAAATTTTCTATTAATAAAGGGAGTGCTTTCTTGTAGAATTATGTTTTCTCTCTCTCTCTCTCTCTCTCTCTCTCTTTTTGATCTGATGTGCAAGGTGGGAAGCAAACGACGGTGGAACAACTCTAAAGTGAAGTGAATGGATAAATAGGCAACCAATATATATCATATGTTTACGTAAACATTATTATTGTGGTGTACACGTGAAATAGTTGTTTCCTTGTCAAAGGATAAGTCCCTATCCTGCTCCTTGCCCCAAAAAAGCCTAAATTGGTCCACCATTGAACCCAACTCCCATGCCCCCCAAAACACCCCGGGACTACTATGGGGGTTATGTTCTTTCTCTCCTCTCTCTCTCTCTCTATATATATATATATACATATATATATATATTGTATGTGTGTATCAAAATCAAATAATGAGAGATGCTAAGCTCATTTGATTTGATTGCCCTTCTCAATGAGTTGGCATGACAATCTTGTTAGACACTTCGAGTCTTGAAATAGATTTTGGGAACCAGGCCCAAGCTGGGGCTCTGATAAGCTTAACAAGTTAGATGATTTTATTCTCAAAATTGTTAACTTCACTTCATAGAAAAGATAGCATTTTATAATTTATAACACATTGCATAACTTTGATGAGCCATTTGAATCTTATCAAGTTTATAGAATTGATACTTTTTTTCCCTTTCTTATTTGATCTGGTCCTAACACATATAATTCATTTATTATATGATTAACATTGATTTGATCGAATTTGATCTGAACTAGTTAAGGAGCAAACGTAAACTAAATAAAGTTTGCTGGACGGAAACCAATATTATCAATTATCTAAATTAATTATCATACGGGAGAGCCCCCCAATTTTGCCTTATAAACTTAGCCTTCATTGAACCTAATGCATGTTAGTAGGCCCCATTTAATATAGATCAAAAACCAAAGATACTCACCAAAAATTAAAACTCCCACATGGTAGTCAACAAAGACCATGTTATTGATTCCCCCAAATTTTCCAAAATTATAAGTAATTTGGAGTGCATAGTTAGAGAATCTTATGGGCAAATAGTCATAGCTCCAATATTATATATATGTTTCTACCGATTCAATTTAATAATATCTTGACCTGGTTTTCTCATAGCTTGAATTTATGATTAATATTTGTTTGTACAAGGACTTCTGTCTCAAAGGATCTATATAGGTACATATGTCAGGGCAAATATGTTCTTAGTGATATATAAGTATTAACTTAGTTAAAAAAAATCCATTTTGTTTTTTGGTGTTCTCTATGTGGTTAAAGAAACTGATGTGATCCAATGTTGAAAAAAAAAAATGACACCTTTCACTTGTTTGACACAATTTTGTTTATGATACATTATTGATCCATAAGCAGGGACGGAGCCAAGGGGGGCTGGAAGGAGCGGTCGTCCCTCTTCTTCCACCTCAAGTTCATATCGAGCTAAAATTTATATGTATTTTATGAAAATTTTGAATTTCGCCCCTTATCTCTAAATTATAAAAATCTCTTTAATATTTTATAGAAATTCAATCTCGTTTTTCCAAACAAAAATTTGTAGCTCCTGTCCACGCAAATGATATAATTATTACATTCAAAAAGTTACATGTTTTGGAAGAAGCTTGTACTGGGTTGATTTTGATACTTCAACCGATCTGTCAAACCATTCAGAATTTTCATCGGGGCCATACGCTTTTTTTTTTGGTCATTCAAATAGGACTAACATAAAAAGAGCCATTCACCTCCCTCTACCATAAAGGAAAATTAGTACCACTCATGTACATACATACATAAATTTCATTATTAAAAATTGTTGCTTTTAATACTTCGCATCTCCTATTCTATAGATAAATTTCATTATTAAAAGTTGTTGCTTTTATTACTTAGCATCTCCTATTCCACATGACATATGCATGCTATGATATAAAAATAATTTTTAAATATATAATCGAATTAATCTCTTACACTTGTTATACTCGACAAAAAACTAATGCAATCAAACAAGGTTATAATGATAACAATAGTGCAGATTATACCCATAAAGTCTTGACTGAGAAATAAATTTGAAGATTGTAGAACAAATTAGTCACATAGGTTTCGTTGAACTGCCTTGGAGGGGCCGAGGAGAATAATTGTTATGGTACTCCAACTAACATGTAGTGAGCTTATTGAAATAAATAGGAAAATGGAAGAAACAAAAACAAGGAAAGGAAAATGTTTAGAAGCGTCAATTAGTAGTGAATGGAGTGATTGGGATGAGAGGAATTGCTCCCATAATGAATTTTTGTAGCACTTGGTCTGGATCAATCGGCCAATGGATCGAAATCGAGTGATTAAGGCTAAAAAAAAAAAAGAAAAAAAGAAGCATGGGTCGGTATCTATTTTCAATCGAGCACCCAAAAACAAATTCTCACACCTTATTTTTGAATTCTTAGTTAAGTTTAGTGCTTGTACTTTTTATTTTTTTTTTAATACAATCAACTTGGGACACCCTATAAATGTTAATCGGAATGCCACATACGCACACATACACTCACCCAAAGGGGAAAAAAAAGAGGACAACAAAATTCGAACCCAAAACCTCAATAATACCATTTCGAACTCCTACCATTGGGCTACAACTCCAGTGACATTTCATGCTCATTATTAATCTGATATAAAAAAATTATTTATTTATTCAGTTGTACTGGTGTGAATTATTTTGATACTGTTGCCCTTAATTTTTGATGATGATTTAGAAAATCTCTTTATTTAAAGTGTGATTTGCAGATTTGATTTAACGGCTACTTACCATCTTAAAGGATTTCAAATTAAGGCTGGAAGTCAAACCTTGGCTTATTACTCTTCCAACGGCTACTTACCTAAATGAAGAATTGGATTCTTGCCAAATTGAAGTCGCTCCATTGCACTATAAATCCGGTCAATAATGAAGAGGAAAATTAACGTTTGAGAGTGCTAAGTGATAGCAATTGAGAGCTCACGTTCATCATATTATAGAAGTGAGAATTGTGATATTATCTATTCTTGGATGTACGTTGTTTACCTAGTGTGGGTACTAGTAAGGGTGGGCGTTTCGGATCGGGTATCGGGTACCCGACCCGACACGATCGGGTATTCCCCGATCGGGACTAACAAAATCGGGACAGGTACCCGCGCCCGATAAATTATCTCGGGATGGGATTCGGGTTTTATTCTTACACCCGATCAGGATTTCGGGTACCCGATATTTAAAAAAAAAAAAAAAAGTATTCAAAATACTAAATGAACGTCTCTCTCTCAAGTCTCACTCTCAACTCTCAACTCTCATCACTCATCAGTCATCAGAAATACATCAGATCTCAAATACCCACTCCACAGTCCACTCTCACTCTCTCAAACTCTCAAGTCTCACCCTCAGTACTCTCACTCACGATTCACTGAAGTCACGGTCTCAAATCTCAACTCTCACCAGTCACCAGTCAGCGGCATTCTAGGCTTCAGCGACTGGCGGCGGCATTCCAGCGGGCAAGGGGCAGCAGCGGCGACATTCCAGCAAGCAAAGGGCAGCGGCGGCAGCAGCGATTCCAGCGGCAAGGGCCAGCGACGGTAGCGGTGCTTCCAGTTTCAGCAGCAAAGAGCAGCGGCGACAGTGGCGCTTCCAGGTTCCAGCAGCAAAGAGCAGCGGCGGCAGCAGTGGGATTTGGTCATTTTTCAACTAACAAGTAGTAAGTAAGTAAATTTTGTGTTTTAATTTGAGGATTAGGGATTGATATATTATGAATTGTGATTTTTTTGATGGAAATTTGAGGATTAGGGTTTGACTTTAATATATTGTGAATTGTGATTTTTGTAATGAAAATTTGAGGAATGGGGTTTGATATATTGTGATTTGTAAATTGTGAATTGTGTGATGATGGAAATTGTGAATTGTGAAGTGTTTGATGGAAATTGTGAATTGTAAAGTGTTTGATGAAAATTGTGAATTGTGTGACATTGCGAAATTGTGAATTCAAAATTGTGAATTGTGTGATTGATAAATTGATATGTTTATGCATTGTAGTGTCTAATTTACGAGATGAAAATGACATTGAACGGGATGATGAGGTAGAAGTTGATATGGATGTTGAAGTTGAAGGGGATGATGATGAAGTTATCGAAGTGGATAAATCAAAAAAACGAAAAGAAAGTGCTTCTAGATCGCCATATTGGAGTCATTTTGTACAATTTAAGTGTCCGGTTGACAAATTTAAAAAGGGAAAGTGCATATATTGTGATGCAATTATTAAAGCCGATCCAAAGCAACATGGGACAAAGGGTATAAAAAATCACTATGAGTCTTGTAAAAAAAAGCCACATGAGGTTGTGACTAATCAAACCCGGATTTCTCTTCAACCAACCAAAGGGGGGGGGGGTGATAAGGAAGGAAATATATCTTGTTGGAGATTTGATCAAGAAAAAACACGAGAAGCTTTGTGTAAATGGTTGGTAATTGATGAGCTTGCTTTCAAAACAATTGAAAATCCGGGATTTAAGCTTTTTATGTCTGTTGCATGTCCTATGTTCGTGATTCCGTCTCGAAGAACTGTAACTAAGGACATTTTTAATATGTATGTGAGTGAAAGAATGAAATTGAAATCATTTATTAAAAATCACTCACAAAAAGTTTGCATCACGACGGACACATGGACATCAATTCAAAGGGTGAATTATATGTGCTTAACAGTGCATTTTATAGATGATGATTGGAAACTCCAAAAAAGAATTTTGAATTTTTGTCCAATTTCGGGGCATAAAAGTGAGGATGTGGGTAAAGGGGTGGAGAAATGTTTGCTTGATTGGTCGATTGATAATGTGTTTGCCGTCACAGTTGATAATGCTTCGTCAAATGATGGTGCAATTACATATTTGAAGAAGAAATTTGATAATTGGGGTACTAGTCTTTTGGGTGGGAAGTATGTGCATATGAGGTGTATTGCACATATTATAAATCTTGTTGTTCAAGATGGGTTAAAGAACAAAGAGGAGCATGAGGCTATTGCTCGAATTAGAGGCACTATTAGGTATATTAGAAACTCCCCGGCTAGGTACAAAAAGTTTCAAGAATGTGTTGAGCTCGAAAAGTTAGAAACAAAGAAGTTGTTGTGCCTTGATGTGCCTACTAGGTGGAATTCCACCTATTTGATGTTGGAGAGTGCAATATGCCTTCAAAGGGCATTTGTTGCATATATGGATGTTGATCTTGCCTATGCACAAGACCTATCAAAGGCGCCTTATGATGGTGTTCCGAGACCGAATGATTGGGAAAGGGCTGAACTGTTGTGCAAGTTTTTGGCACATTTCTTCACTCTAACTTTGTCAATTTCTGGTTCATTGTATGTCACAACTAACTTGGTTTTTCATGAGATAAGTGCCGTTGACATGCTTTTGAAGGAATGGTCAAAAAGTGAGATCACCGAATTGAAGAAGATGTCGGAGAGGATGAAAGATAAATTTGATAAATATTGGGGAGCAATTGAAAAAATGAATGGGATATTATATTATGCAGTTATTCTTGACCCACGTCATAAAATGGAGTTCCTTCAATTTTCGTTTGATGAAATGTACGGCACGGACGAGGGGAAAGCAAATAGTATAATTATGCAAGAAACTATCAAGTATGGCATGCAAGAACTCTTCAATGAGTATAAAATCAAATATGGAGGTCCGCCTAGCCCAATCGCCTCATTAACTTCAACGGCATCTGCACCCTCTTCGTTTAATTCTAAAGCTTATTTGAAAGAACAATTCAAGAAAAAAAAAAGGGGGAAAAAGTGATCACGTGAAGTCGGAGTTGGACAAATACTTGAGTGAGGAGACCAAGGATGATGAGGAGGACTTTGATATTTTAAAGTGGTGGAAGGTAAACGCTCCAAGATTTCCTATTTTATCTCAGCTTGCTCGTGACATATTGGCCGTTCCCGTCTCCACAGTTGCTTCAGAGTCCGCTTTTAGCACCGGTAGGCGTGTTCTTGATGCCTTTAGGAGTTCTTTATCTCCTAGAATTGTTCAAGCCCTTATTTGTGCACAAGATTGGCTTCGTTTGAATTCAATGCCAATAAATGTGGAGGAAGACTTGACTGAAGTAGAAGAAATGGAAAAGGGTAATTGAATTTTTTTTTATAATTTTAGTGTTGTTATTTTTTTGTTTATGTGACTTCATTTATGATATTGATTAATATGTTTTTTTGTAGAGCTAACGAAGCTCGGGATTGATACGACAATTGTGGATGTTTGAAGCGGTGAATGGTGATTGGAACTTGGAAGTTGGAAGCGATTGCTTGTCGACATTAGGATATTTAGGTTTTGTGAATTGTGAATTTGTTGGACAAATTTGATTGTAATTTGTAAATTTTAAATTTATGTTGGACAAATTTGGTCACTTAGTAGTAAACTTTTAATTTAGATTTCAAGGACTATTATGAGACTTTTAATTTGTGAATTTTAATTTTTGTTCAATTCAAAGTATTTGTTAATTTATGGATTTTGGAGGCTAGTTTATATTTAATTGAACATGCAGCAACAGCAGCAGTAGCCCACTGGACAGTCCCAGCAAACTGCCCAGTTTCAGGTTTTTTTTTATTTTTTATTTTAATCGGGTACCCGATCCCGAAGTACCGGGTACCCGAAATTTTCGGGTACCCGATTGGCGGGTACCCGACAATGTCGGGACTGGATCGGGTATGAATTTTTGTCCCCGAAATTTTCGGGTACCCGTCCCGAAAATCCCGAATCCCGAATACCCATCCCGACGCCCACCCCTAGTGGGTAGTGCCAGTGGTCCAACAGTGTATTACTTACCAAGTGTGTGGTAGTACCACTGGTCCTGCATCAGTTCCAGAATAGCTCTTCTCACTTTCTTTCTACATTATTTTTTTGGAAGTTATATATTCCATAAAGTCTGTATCGTTCCACTATTATCGGCTTGTGTCGCGTTATTCCGGTCCTAACTTTAATAAGATATTTCGCAGGTTCAAAATCCTAAATTGAAAAACACTTAGGTAGTGGATTAAGCCTCGGCCCAAACCGCTATAAGTCATTTGTGCATTTAGTTTTATTTTCTGTCAGATTCGTTACACTGGTAGTTCCAGTGCGCTTTTCTATCGCATTAAAAAAATCAGTTTAATTAATCTAATTCACCCCCTCTTAGAGTGTCAATTGGTATCAGAGCTTGGTGCTCTGTTAATTCTTGTGTTCTAAACAAACTTGAGCGAAAGATCCAAATGGCCTTATCCCATGCGGATGTTCACGTAGAAGGGTCCTCCTATTCGAGGCCACCTTTGTTCGATGGAACAAACTATTCCGTCTGGAAAAATCGAATTGAAGAATTCCTCATATCGGTTGATTATAGGTTGTGGAGGATTATGAGTCATGGACCTTTTCAGGTCGTCAAAATTGTAGGGGACAAAAAGGTAGAAAAGGATTATAATGAAGTAACGAATGAGGACATGAAATTGTTGTCATTAAATGCTAAGGTAAAATACATTTGGTCATGTGCTCTTACTAAAGAAGAGTATAACAGAGTCAGCACTTGGGCCACTGCAAAAAGGATGTGGGACATGCTTCAAATATCCCATGAAGGTACGTCATAGGTTAGACAGGAAAGAATTGCTTTATTAACTCATCAGTACGAATTGTTCAAAATGGAAACAGATGAAACTATAAATCAAATGAACGCAAGATTCACAGAAATCATAAATCATAAATAATTTATTTTCTCTTGGGAAACCAATTTCCAAAGAGGATCAAGTGAGAAAAATCTTGCGGTCACTGTCTTTAGAGTGGGAACCTAAAGTGACGGCTATTCAAGAGGCAAAAGATCTCAATGTCCTGACCATGGCACAACTCATAGGGTCTTTAACCTCTCATGAGTTGACCTTGATGACCAGAAGTAAAAATCCTGAAAAGAAAAAAACCATTGCCTTCACTGCTGATCATAGTTCCAATGGAAGCTCCAACGGAAGTTCCAATGGTAATACCGATGATATCACTGAAGAACAGGTGAATAAAGAGCTTGCTTTTTATCACCAAGAGATTAAAGCAAATTTCCTCCAGCAAGAGATTTTGGAAAGACAACAATGGAAATAAGAGAAAAGGCTATTCAAACTTTCCAAAAGTAGATCCCATCAAATCCCATGAATGTGGAAATCCAAACCACATTCGGCCAGATTGTTCGTTGCTAAAAAGACCTCTTCCTAAGGGGGATGGAAAACCTAGATCTATGATGGTGACTTGGGATGACTCCGACTCAGAACAATTAGAAGATGAAGATAACTTCATCGGGTTCATGAAAAATGAGGTAACCACCACACTCACTTCTTACTCAAGTGATGACGATGACTTTGAAACTGAAAAAATCTTGATAATGTGCCTAAAGAAAATTCAAGATCTTCTTTCACAAAATAAAACTCTTGAAAATGATATTTTGCGCATTACAAAAGAAAAACAAGATTTGTTCACAAGTTTAACTACCCAAGTTGATATTTTAAGAAGTGAAAAACAAATTCTTGAAAAGGACAATGAATTGCTTGCACATGATACTGAATATCTTGAACAAACTATTTTTCATTTAAAAAATGCTCTAAAAATGAAAATGACAAAAAAAAAAAGTCATTCCCACACAAACAAAAGATGTTACTTTTGTGGAAAAATTAGGCACATTCAATATCATTGTTATCATAGAAAACCCGGTACCAAGAGGATGTGGGTACCAAAAGCTTTTGCTGCTAACAAATCAGGACCCAACATTTAGGGGATACCATTTTAACTAATCATGCTGGAATCAAATAAGAAAATGGAAATGATTTCCATTTTAACTTTCTATTGCATGAATAGTATATATATATATATATGCATATAGATAAAATATGTCTTTTTTTTAAAATATAAAATATATATATATATATATGTGTGTGTGTGTGTTGCTACACGTTTTTATTTCACACATGCGTTTCTTCTTTGTCTACACGCGTGCACACACTCATTTTTTTTTCACACACAAGGCAGAAAGTTTTCCTCTCTATTACTTATTTCTCTCAAAAGGGGGAAAATTAGAACCCTAAGAATTGTGAGAAAAATCGGCGCCGTCAATGCCACGGCATGAGGCAAACTCTGATGACGGAATGACTATTCCTGACAGTCTTGAGGAAGAATCCAACCATCCGCCATTCCCAATCTCTGTCGATCAAGAAATCCGAAGCAAATGACGACAAGATCCCGTTGTAATGGCTAATAACGATCGAATCCCAGTAGAACCCATCAAATGGACCGGACCATCCAACGCTCTTCGTCGCTCTCAGCGAAATCGGCCAGCTCAAAAACCCTGCTATGCCGATATCAAGAGACGCAGCCCAAAACCTCCTCCTCCAGTCTGTGAGTTAGTTCATAATTACTCCTCTCCTTCATATCAAAAATCTCCCTTTAAGGTACCTATTTCCTGTTTTGATGATTTAACTGCAGAACAAAAATTCTCATCAGACCATGTTGAAATTAGGTTTAATGGGAGATTTGTAGGTAAAAAAGTTAGTAGGGGTCGTGCTATTGATTTTGAAAATATTCCAAATTCTCCTGCTATTGATATGGTCAAAGCTCTCAAATGGGATAATATGATGAGTATAAACGTTAGTGCGTATTCGGACATTGTCAAACTTTTTTATGCAAATATGTCATTTTCTGAAAACAAAGAAAGCAATTAGATTGTTGTGGAATCCTATGTCCTCGGGACAAAACTTCTTTTTACAATTGAAAAAGCGAATTCTCTCTTCAATCTTGAAAACTCAGGTGTGTGTTATTTTGAATCGGGCGAAGAATGTAAACACCCTTACTTTAATTTTCAAAATGCTGTTGATATTTTTTGGGGAGGCAAAGTCCAATGTCTTGCAGGTGGTCCAGGGTATAAGCATCTAAATGTCCATCATCAGTTGTTGCACAAAATTGTCACTAGTTCCTTCTTGTCTAGTTCTGTGTCTAGTGGTGGTCATACCACCAACATGAGTTGGGTCCCCCTATTTCTGATATATATGGCTGTAACAGGTAAACCCGTGAATTTTGGGTATCTCTTTCTTAAAAACATCATTTTCTGCCTACACCCAAAACACTAAGAACCTTCCCTACGGCATGCTCCTTTCTTACATTTTTCAAAGAGAAAACATATCACTACCTAGTTCACTCATTGAAAAACACTCCGATAAAAAGGTCATCAACCTATCTTCACTCAAAAGGATGAGAATCCATTACTTCCCTAAAAAGGGTTGGTATAAAGGGTTGGAAAAAGGCAAGCTAATGGAAGAAGTTGACTACGAAACTGAATCAGATGGTGAAAATTAATTTGGGGCAGTTACTACCGGATTGGAAGATCTTGGTATTCTCATCCAAGATAGTACCATGATGATTACTGCTCGACTTGAAAACTTGGAAAAACAAATGAACAAACTCCGTCAAGAAGTTCACAACATCCGAGCCAAGAGAAAACGGAGACTAAGACCTCTTGGTAGGTTATCCGCATTTTGATCATGTTTTTCCTTTTTTGATGATGAGGGGGAGAACAATGGTGGTAAGATAATATTACTATCCCCTGAGGTTTCTGTTATGCAACTCTCGGTGTATGTGGTATCATGAAGTCATTCTTAACTGTCACTTAATGTGAAGCTGCTTGACACCTTTTTGGACACCTAATGGTATCATTTTTTGGCATATTGCTTTTGAACACCTAATGATTAAAT
>JAOWBU010000468.1:0-25000 GCA_026212405.1 Petrea volubilis
CTCATATCTTTATCCCTTTAATCACCAAGCCTATGAAATAAGTGATTGGTTATCTCAATATTTTAACAACCCTACAAAGGTGGAAACAACCTATAACTACTTTACCTAGAAATCTGGGATCCCTCCTGACTTGGAAGAAGAGCCCTAAGGATTCCCCAAGCAAGTTGGTGTAAGGCCACCCGACTAAAAGGGCTACTACCTCTCATTTAGTAAACACGCTTCAATACATTAAAAAATGTTCTAACTTGAACTCTCTACATTCTGCCCGCATTCACTCACTAAAGTTCTGCAAAATCAAGTACACTACGAGCACAAATCAATCGCTCACATGCAGGATTCCACTTGCTCTCTTTCATACCTTAGTTGCATTATATTATAGCTTACTTTTACTTTATTTCTTTCTAAGGTATATACTTACTTAATTCAGTGGAGTTCTAAAGTTTTTTTGCAAGTTAGATCCCTTAAAGTCGGTAGGTCCTTTATCAAAAAATAGGATTCCAAGGATTCCTCTACGCTCAATCATTCCCTCCTACAAATTTGCTGAGCGACCAAAATTTGGTACACATCAGTTGGCACCGTATGTGGGGATGTTAGCTAAAGGCGAGAGAGAATCCAAACCAAACTTCGATTCAATATTGAACTTGGGAAGCAATCTCTATGGCCAGCGAGGCTAACACCACTTCAAGTGGAGTCAAAACTCCAACCATTCAAACCACTTGAGTACCCACTCTTACCTCTATGGGTATTCCCTCGCTTTGATCGTCAACAAGTACACCCCCACCAGGAGGTTTCCCAGCGCCTACGAGCACTCTTGCCGTAAGTGTACCTTCTATGTACCATCCTCCTCCACAAGTCCCTAACAGACTTTGGGAGATTGGCTCTTGGAGGCCTGCCTATAGGAAGGACTCATGTCACTCCTCAAACGAGTTATTCTCCAGTGAATACCCCCATGGGATATGTCCGAACCTATCGTGAGGAATTTAACTGAATGATCAACGAAGTTGCTCTCAACGATATCGTGAAAGTCCACCCTTTCCTTTGAGAAGGGGCACCCATCGCTTTTCCAAGAGGGACACGAATCCCTCCATTGGAGCAGAATCCTACTCCAACCCTCGCATTAGGAGTGTCCCCTCCTGCAATGGGTGTTGTCTCAACTAGGGGTGGGCGTCGGGACAGGTATTCGGGATTCGGGATTTTCGGGACGGGTACCCGAAATTTCGGGGGTCAAAATTCGATCCCCGATCCCGTCTCGAATATTTCGGGTACCCGATTCTCGGGTACCCGAATATTTTGGGTACCTGACATTTTCGGGATCGGGTACCCGAAATTAAATAAAAAAAAAAAAAAATTCTGGGCAGTAGCAAGAAGTCAACAATCTGGACACTGGACAGCAGGCTGTTCATTTGAAAAAAATCCAAATGTGCTATAAATGGTTTCCACAATCCAAAAACTAACTAATACATTAAATTGGACATAATTTAAAAGTTCACAAATCGCAATCGCACCAATAATCTAAATTAAAATTTACAACCAAATTTGCCCAACACAAATTTAAATTTCACAAATTACAACTAAATTTGTCCATCAAATTCGCAATTAACAAAAATATAAATATACAACGACAAGCAATTACTTCCAATTATCTTCATTCTTCAAATATCCACAATTGTCGTATCAATCCCCATCTTCATTAGCTCTACAAAAAGATGAGAGAAAGAGATGGGAGTATGGCGTATGGGACTTGGGAGTTGTCGGGAGGGAGAGAGAATTAAGCTTTCAAGTTTGCAAGAGTCAAGACTCAAGAGTCAAGAGTCAATAGTCAAGAGTCAATAGTCAAGACTCAAGAGTTAAGAGTCAATAGTCAAGAGTCAAGTTTGCAATTGTGTTCGTCGCAAAAGGTGTGATCACGCCTTAGGGTCAGAAGTTTCTTCGCGGTTAATTCAAGCCAACGTTTAAACAAGGATTGTGTGATCTAATCGAAAATAGGAAAATTCAAGTTTTCTAGGACTAAAATTGCCAGTCTACCAAAAGATACGAGGTATTTTTGCAAATCAAAAGTTAGAGGACTAAAAATCCTAAATGGGTAAAGTTAAAGGACCAATTTTGCAACTTTTTCCATACACATCACTTGCCACGTAAGCATTTTAACCGGAAAGAGGGAAGTCCCGGTTGCAAGGACTAAAATTGCCAAAAAACCAAAAGATACGGGGTATTTTTGCAAAATCAAAAGTTAGAGGACTAAAACCCAAAACAGATAAAGTTAAAGGACCAATTTTGAAATTTTGCCCTTTATTTAATTTTTTTTTTTTATAATAAATGATCGGGTACCCGATCGGGATTTCGGGTATGAACCCCATACCCGAATCCCGTCCCGAATTAAGATTTCGGGATCGGGTACCCGACCCGATTATTCAAAACCCGATCGGGCTCATCCCGATCGGGGTCGGGTCGGTACCCGATACCCGACCCGAAACGCCCACCCCTAGTCTCAGCTACAACCTAGAGGGTAACCAGTGCCATCCCCCTTACACTATAGGCTTTTACTAAGTCTACGACCCCCCTTCTTACCATAGAAAATGGTCTAGAACGAGGAGTCCACAAGGTAGAAACCTTGCATGCTCCTTATTTGTGCATCCTTACATCGGAGCTATCCAAGCCTCCACTTCCAAAGGGATGCAGGAGATTTTAAGGAGGTTGCAATGAATAAAAAGACAGCTTGTAAGAGAGGAGAAACTCCCTTCTATAAGCAATCCTTTTGGTCCAACGGTCATAGCTGAGGACAATCTCCCAAGCATGAGAACTTCCAATCTTCCCACTTATGATGGGACTATACATCCACAAGAACACCTGATGGAATTCAAAAGTAGAGCCCGACTTCATCGATACACCGATGGGGTCAAATGTAAGGTCTTTGACACCACCCTAGTCAGAAGAGCCCAAAAATGGTTCTCTCAACTTCCTGACAACTCCATCTCTTCCAAGTTAGGCAAAGTAATAGCAAAACCCTAAGGGAGTATCTCAACCGATTTACCTTGGCCTCCCTCCAAGTTTCGGATGCTGGCTATAAATTGCTCTTTGGTGCCTTCTTGCAAGGATTATGTAAGGGTGCATTTTGCCAGTCTTTAGCTAATAGACCAGCCCCCATGTCGAAAGCCCTCTTCTAGAGGGCTGAGAAGTACATGCATATGGAAGAGGCCCTACAAGGGCCTCCTCTCAATTATGACCGAAAGAGAATGGAGGCAGGAGTCCTCCTAGGACCTTCTCTGAAGGTACTTTCAATACAATTCTTAGATGAGTCAGGCGACTCCGATAGCTCAAAATACTCTGACAATTCTGAGGAATCGATGTACTAATACTTGGAAACTTGAATTCAAGTAAGCAGGCTCATTCAAAGTAGTGAAGATACTTGAACTTAGCACTTTCGCATTAGGGTACTGTCATAAAAAAGAGGCTTCCTTACCCATAGAATTTCAAGCACATTGACAAATTCTACTGCTCATAAAAGCATTCCCTTGCCAATAGCTAAGGGCTTAGGTTTCCTAAATAATGGATTTCTACCTCTTACTCAAATTTATTAAGGTTTCTCATTTGACTAATGCACTTTTATTTCCTTCTCGATTCGGGTGTATACTACCTTGAATGTTGGAGGACTAATGTTTGTCTTGTAAGTGCTATCCTCTAAACATGATTCCAATTTTAGTGTCTAATACCTTACACCCTAGCACGGCTCAAGCCTTTCCACATCAAATAGGAAGGAGTCACAGGGAGCTCTCCTCTTGCTAAAATATATTTCACCTATTACAGTGTTCCTCTGCAAGAATTTTGTCATGGGCGAAGGTTCTTCCCTACATTAAAGGATCCCTTAGGGAGCTCTTTCTCCTATAGGAGTCTATCCTTCCTTTTTCAAGATTCTTTCTCAAGAAATCTCTCATTGGAACGAGACTCAGGTCTCCCTATACAGAACAGGAAAAAGCCCCTAGGGGGAATGAGGAAGGAGGAGTGATGATACCCCCCAAAATCAATCCATTTGGCCTAAACACTATGACAGGACCCAAGAGCAAAAGCCAAATGAAATGTCTCACAGACTGGCTGAAATTTCTTACTCAGGCTTGGATTCCTAAGAGTCAAGCTCACAGTAGGAGGTCTACAGTGGCAACCCAGCCATCCACCCTATTGGCAAGTTGGACTACGTCCACAATCTTAGCTAACTAAGTCCACAATCTTAGCCAACTAAGTCCACATTGATAAGATCTAATATATTTATCCCTTCAACCACCAAGCCCATATAATGGGCCCTTGGTTGTCTCAACATTTTAATAACCCTACAATGGTGGAAACATCTCACAACCACTTTACCTACAAATTTGGGATCTCTCTTAACTCAAAAGAAGAGCCCTGAGGATTCTTCGAGTAAGTTGGTGCAAGGCCACCCACTATAAAAGGGCTACCACCTATCATGTGGTAAACACACTTCAATACATTAAAAAATATTCTAACTTTAACTCTCTACATTCTACTTGCACTCACTCAAGCTCTGCAAATCGAGCACACTAGGAGCACAAATTGCTCACCCACATACAGAATCCACCTGTTTTCTTTCCTGTCCTTATTTATGTTATATTGCAGTTTACTTTTACTTTATTTTTCCCTAAGGTACATACTTAATTCAGTGGAGTCCTGATGCTTTTTTACAGGTTAAGTCCCCTTAAAGTCGGTAGGTCCTTCGTCGAAAAATAAGATTCCAATGATTCCCTTATGCTCCATTGTTCCTTCCTACAAATTCTCTAAGCATCTAAAATTTACTACGCATAAGGCTTATTATAATAAGTATGTAAATAATACTAGATTTTAAGTTATTTTAATATTTAATAAATGAAAGAAACTGATTTGTAATAATTGATAAATATACTTAAATTTTGAAAAAAAAATGGAGTGTAATAGTGAGTATAGGGGTATTTAAGTCAATTGACCACTATCTTAAAGTTAAAAAGGTGTCAAAAAGCATGCATAAAGGCACATATAACGCGTACTAGTCACACCCTATTAAGGTGGGAAAACATGACAGTATTTTCTTAACCAAGTGGTGTTTTCTTGGCTATTTTTAAATTAGGGATAATTACGCTGGGGTACTCTGAGATTTGCTTAAATTACAAATAAAACCCTCTTGTTTGGAAAATTACCTAACAAACCTAGAATTTGCAAATGTTTTACAATGTCAACCTTCTGTCTACAAACGTTAGGGTTTGTAACGGAAACTGTCAAATTTTTGTTTCGTTCTTCCTATTTTACCCTTTTGGTCAAAGTTTGAACATATTTGACTAATTTTTAGGACTAAAATGCCCTTTGGGTCTGATTCATGTAGAAATGTTTGATAGTAATAAGAGTTACAGCAAAATCAGATTTGACCCAAAGAGCATTTTAGTCCAAAAAAATTAGTCAGTGTACCCCAGCGTAATTATCCCTTTAAATTATAGGGAGTTTTTATTGACTTCACAAACAATTGGGGGTTGGGGGGGGGGGAGGGGGTTAAGTATTTTAGCCCTCTTTATCCTCCCTTCAACATTTCTCTCTCTCTCTCTCTCTCTCTCTCTCCCCCAACATTTTCTCCACTTTCACTTTTTCTTATACAATTGCATTTCATTCTAAATTATATTTTTGGACCAGTAAAAATTTAAATAAATATATTTAAAACAATCAAAAATATATTTATTCTCATATAAAGTTAAATATGATGATCCTACCAAATCTAATGGTATTGAATTGGACTAAATGAACATATCCCAATAAACAAGGCCCAACAACTAAAGAGACTCGCCAAAGAATGAGCCCGTATTCATTTGCCAAGAAACTCATCCTTAGGACCCATATGACTCAAGTCTTACAACTCAAGTAGGAAACATCTTTCATAGGCCCACCTCCACAGCCTGAGAAATTAACTCTCCACGACTCACCTAGGAACGTCTGCCTCGACGCTCCTTAAAGGCGTTCCTCACATAGAAAGGAGCACCAAATATTACCCTCTCATAAAATGTTGACACTCACTTTCCCATCATTAAAATAATCATATGCTCTAGATAAGCTCAGGAGATCCTATCATTATTGAAAATAGGGGCATATGACCTTATCTCTTGCTACCAAACCCGTAAATATAATAGGCATCCTCATCTAGTCTAACCAATCCTCGAAATCCTTGGAACACATATAGCAACCACCCAAAAATCTCTCAACAACCCTCTTATCCAATAGGAAAACCCCTGCAGGAATCCAAGAAAGTTAGTTACACTTCCTTCTATAAATACTCATGTTTTAGCTCGTAAGAGCTATTTGGATTGATCTAAGTCACCTACACGCATATTTGCTCTCAAATGTTAACAAGAATACTTTCTTCGCACTCAAATGCACTTGCTTCACTTCGCATTCCTACTCATAGAATCTTCACTACTTTCAAGCATTTATTTACTTATTTACTCATATTCTTCGCTGGACACATTGCGACTTAATTTAGTGAAGTGCTATGTTTTTTTACAAGTTATGTCCCCCAAAATTTACGAGATGCTCCTCAATATTTGCTAAGGCGCTCTTTCTTAAAGCTATCACCCTCGTATAGGAAGTGTAGATCCTACCAAACTCTCATAGAGAAAGCCTAGATCTTACCAGGCACTCCAACAAGAAGCTCAATTCCTCACGTCAAAGTTCCCCTCCGACAATGCTTTTGTCCAAATTTTAATACATATCAAAATACTTATTTAATCTTGCACATAAAATATATAGTTAAATTATATTTGATTTTTATTTTCCATTCATATTGAATGTAATAGATTTGCTAATATCTTAAAGGATGCCCTATTACTAAAACAACTTCTTGTAGGTTAAAATTTAGGAAAAATTATTTAAAAATCTTTAAAATTAATTTTTATATCTAGAAATTTGTGAATACTTTTTCAATCCAAAAATTTAGTTCACTAATTATTCATTCCAAAAAGTCCAATCATTGACCATTGTCCTTCTTTTCACAAAATTACCCCTAAATTAATTTTATTTTACTATTCTAAGTTTTATATTGAAAAAATTATCAAAATTAATTTATCGTGATTTTGATAGTTTCCTTATTTATTTAATTTAATCAAATATAATTATCTCAATTATAATTTATGCCTCTTAAAACCTAAGAAAACATTATCTATGATATGTGTCTTATAATTTAAAATATTTAATTCAATGTCATCAACATTGGTACATATCAATTTAAAGAACTTAAAACCTAAATATAGAATATGAAAAGATCCATTTATTAAGTTTTTTAATCTAAAAAGTGAAGGGCAATTTAGTTAATTGTTACAAGTTGTATAATAGTTGTAAGAATTGAATGTAAATAGCTTGATTATAGGCAACAAATTAGTAGGCCTGATTAGTAAAAGATCAATAAGCCTAATTTTTAATTATTTTCTTATTTATACTCTCTTGTATCTATATATATAGGCCTCATTTTCTCTCAATAACACACGCAGAAAAGTATCCTCTCTCACAGCTTCTTACATGGTATCAGAGCCATTTGATAAAAGTTCCTAGGGTTTCTTGTACAAGAACAGAACACCATTCACGTAGGTTTCTATACAAGAACAGAACACTTTCACGTGGGTTTCTGTTTGAGTGCTCATTGTTTCGCACGGCCACCACAGAAGGTGGTGGAGCGTGATTTACGGTCAAACAAAGCTTTTCCGGCAGTCGGGTGTGTAGCATGTGGATCTCACGCTCCCAATTCTCACGCACAGGCACGTGGAGGTGTGTGAGCTGGTGAACGACGGTCGGGCAGCGTTGCCTCGAGATTTTTGGTAAGTATCTAGTGTTTGTGCAGTCGTCCAACGACTATACAGTTGCATGTTCTTTGGTTCCAAAGTGTGTTGGTTTCGAATGGCGTTCTTGAGGAGGTATTTTTTTTAAAGTTAAATTTGCAACTAGATTGTGGTGTGTTACTTCGTTTTATTTATTTGCTGGACTGTTTTGAATTGGTACTTTGAGTGTGTTGATTATGGCGGTGGTGATCTTTTTCTAGTTAGTCAAAATGAGTGAAAACAAAGCATCAATTAATGAAATTGTTCCAGCTATGTCCAAAATTATTGAACACAAATTGTTCCAGCTATTAGTGTCTATTTACGAAGTGTTGAAAAAGATGACTACTTGACTGAAGATCCTCCTAAGGATAATCCTAAAAAAGTGTGGCTGAGAGGTGATACACATTTATTCTTGCAAATTAGGATTTCTATTAACAATGAAGTAGTTAGTTTAATTAACCACTGTGAATATGTTAAAGAATTGATGGATTATTTGGGGTTTTTGTACTATGGCAAAAGGAATATGTCTCATATTTACGAGGTTTTTAGGGTTTTTTATCGTGCTGAGAAGGATGCCAAGTCACTCGCAACCTATTTTATGTCTCCTCCGCAGACTAATATCCTTGTTGCCAAAGGAGGAGGGAATGATAGTGGAAGAAAGCAATACAGGGGAGGAGGAAACAAGAATGTTGATAACAAGAATGTTGACAACAATCGCAACAATGATGCCCATACCATCATTGTTATAATTGCCATGAACCAGGCTATACCAAGTAGTTTTGTAAATGGCCGCCAAATCACAACCAAAGAACCCCGACTGCTAATGTTGTTGCTACTCCTATTCCATTTACTGATAAGGTTGTTATTTCAGTTGATGAATATCCTAGATTGTGTTAGTATCAAGAATCTCTAAAAGGCTCTACTTCATTTACTGCTTTTGCCGAATTAGATAAAACTTGCCTTGTCTCCTCCACAAACAAATGGGTCCTTAATTCAAGTGCTATAGATCTCATGATAGGTAACCCTAACACCTTCTGTAGTTTTCAATGTCACAAAGTACCTTCCCCTATAACTATAGCTGATGGGTCAACCTATAATATTGTGGGTTTTGATACCGTTAAACCAACCTCATCTATTACCTTGTCTTCTGTACTCAGTTTACCAAATCTTTCCTTTAGCTTGATTTCTGTGAGCCAACTTACCAAAGATCTTAATTATTGTGTCTCATTCTTTCCCAATCATTGTCTTTTACAGGATCTTATGACGAAGCAGATTATTAGTAAATGACATGTATCTGATGGTCTCTATGTTCTTGATGCATGGGTACCTCAATTTTTTGCGTGCCTTGGTGTTGTCTATCCGCTTAAAGTACATTGTTGGCTAGGGACATCCTTTTTTGCCTGTGTTAAGAAGTTGTATTCTCAATTTTGTGACGTCTCTTCATTGGATTGTGACTCGTATTAGTTTGCGAAACACTACCGTAAGTAATTAGGTGCTAGACCTAATAAAAGAGCTAGTACATTATGATGTTTGGGGTCCCTATTTTATTGAGTCAAAAGTTGGATTCAACTATTTTGTTACTTTTGTGGATGATTTTACTCGAATGACTTGGATATATTGTATGGAAAATCGATGCAAAGTATTCTCTCAATTTTACGCATTTTGTGTTGAAATCAATTTAACACTTTGTGCGAATTTTCAGAAGTGACAATGCTAAAGAGTACATGTCAGCCTCATCCCAATAGTACATGACCCAACATGGAATTCTTCATCAGTCTTCTTGTGTTGATACACCCTCTCAAAATGGAGTTGCCAAGAGGAAGAATAGATACTTACTTAAAATAGCTCGAGCTCTTATATTTTAGATGAAAGTTCCTAAGCAATTTTGGGCTGATGCTGTCTCCACAACTTGTTTCTTGATCAGCTGTATGGCATCTATGGTACTTGGAGGTGAAATTCCGTACAACATCCTGTTTCCAAATAAGTCATTATTCCCTATAGAAGCACGAATATTTGGCAACATATGTTATGTTCGCGATGTACAACCTCAAGTTACTAAGTTAGATCCAAGAGCTTTTAAGGTGTGCCTTTCTGGGATATTCTCGTCTTCAGAAGGGGTATCGGTGTTATTCCCCTGATCTCAAGAGATATTTGGTATCAACTAATGTGGTGTTTTTTTAGAACACGCCTTTCTTTTACTCTTCCCCTGAGCCTCCAAATCAGGGTGAGGATGGTGATTGGCTTATCTATACTTTCATGAATCCAGACGCTTGTACTGCATAATCTGGTGATGGAATTACTCCTATGGTTTCAAGTTCTAGTGAGCAATTGAGGGGCAATAGTCCTTCTATTACAGAGAAACCACCGATTGTTCAAGTTTATACCAAATGGCAGAGACCAAAGATACATGTCCTGCACCTGCTCTTTCATCATCTGATCCTCCACTAGATGTTCTTGACCTCCCCATCAGTCTTTGCAAAGGTAAACATTAGTGTACCATCCTTAAATCTAAATATCTTGTTGCTAATTTTATCTTATATGATCACTTGCCACCCTCATCTATCTCTTTAACTGCCTTTATAGACTCTATTTCTATACCTCAAGACTGCTAAAGAGGCTTTGGGCCACCCTAGGTGGTCTAATGCAATGATCAAAGAGATTAAAGCTTTGGATGAAAGCCAGACTTAGGGTTTCGTGGATTTACACAAAGGAAAGAAGACTGTGGGATGCAAGTCGGCGTTTGCAATCAAAGTCAATCCAGATTTTAGCTAAAGGGTATGTTCAGACTTATGGAGTAGAGTATTCTGATACATTCTCCCCAATAGCCAAACTCACTTCCGTTTGGCCCTTATATCAGTTGGACATCAAGAATGCATTTTTTCATGGGGATTTATAGGAAGAAGTATATATAGAGCAACCACCTAGCTTTGTTGCTTAGGAGGAGTATGAGAAAGTATGTTGTTTGAAGAAATCTCTGTATGGTTTGAAACAAAGTCCTAGGGCTTGGTTAGGGAATTTTAGTGAAGTTGTCCAGGAGTTTGGGTTAAAGAAGTGCAAGTGTGATCACTTGGTGTTTTACAAAAACTCAAAAGTTGGCATCATTCTTCTCATTGTATATTGTGATGATATTGTCATTACAGAAGATAATAAGGCTAGGATTTCTTCCCTTAAGACCTTTTTGCACACACGCTTTCATACAAAAGACTTAGGCCAACTAAATACTTTTTAGGAGTTGAAGTAATGAGAAGTAAGAAAGGGATTTTCATATCTTAGAGAAAGTGCGTACTTGATTTACTTGCAGAAACAAGAAAGATATAAGTTAAGCAATGTTGCACTCCAATGGTTCCTAATGAACATCTTATGAAAATAGATGGTGATCCATTTGAGGATCCAAAGAAATACAGGAGACTAGTTGGGAAATTAAACTACCTCACTGTAACTTGCCCGGATATTGTATATGCAGTCAGCATAGTTAGTCAATTTATGTTTGCTCCAACAATTAAACATTGGGCAACACTGGAATAGATATTATGTTATTTTAAAGGGGCTCCTGGACTGGGCATACTATACAACAACCATGGGCACACTCACATTGAGTGTTTTACAGATGCTAATTTGGCTGGTTCAAAAGTTGATAGAAGATCCAATACGGGTTATTGTGTCTTTTTCGATAGGAATTTGGTGTTATAGAAGAGTAAAAAGCAAAACGTTGTGTCCAGATCAAGTGCACAATCTGAGTATAGGGCTATGGCACAATCCACTTGTGAAGTTTTGTGGATACATCACCTTCAAGCTAAAGTGGGCTTAAAGACGGTATTAACAACAAAACTTTGGTGTGATAATCAAGCTGCTCTTCACATTACTTCAAATCCAATGTTTCATGAAAGGACTAAAGAAGTGGCGCCAAGGCAGGCATTCCTCTCTATGTGATGCTGGTAAGAGGGAAAGCGGGGGTCACCTTCCTGTTAGGATGTTCATGTACAGCGCTCCTATGTGAGTAGCACCATATAGGAGCTCCATAGTAGGTCTTTTTGTGGAAGTCAGTGAAGGGCCGTTCCCAACTTGTAGCGCTGCTAAACATGAGCCTATGGAAAAAGGCCTATTTCTTGGGTTGTGAGATTTGGGTTTTACGGATAAGAATGATGGCTTCCCTAGGTGAGTGTGGGTTCCTCCCCTAACAGGCTGCTTCGTTGTTTGGCCTTGCTTAAGAGGCCGTAGTTATTTGAACCAATTCAATACTATTGAATTTGCTAGGATCAATAGGGCTTTTTGGATAAAAAAAAAAATTGATGGAATATGTTTTTCTAGAATTGAAATGAATTTTATGAACTTTTTAGATAAACTTTTTAGATTAAAAAAAAATAAAGGGTATGTAAAGGGTTTTGTAATATTTCCTATAGCTCCGTTTTGTTTTGTTTTGTTTTTTTTAAGAACATGTATAAAATGAAACTTTTTGTCGGAAAATGTAACCCAAAATTTCCTCTTACAGTAAAGATCTTACAACGGAAACAATACACTTTTAAAAATTAAATCTTGTGGTTATAGTCATAGGAATGAAAATTTATTTTTTTTGCCCTTTTTGGGCTGCGAGATTGTCAAAATACCCTCATTTTGAAAAGTGTTTAAATTTTACCCTTGAATGAGATTTGAGAGCTCGGTCTTACTGTGCATGTGTCATCGAAATCAATTAAATGATGAGCTAATATTGATCGAGCTTCAAGAGCTTGGTCTACCTATTTTAACTTTTTTTTTTTTCTAAACAATCATGACTGAGCTCTTGAAGCTTGGTCTAGCTATCTAATGTTTTTTTTATTGAAAATCCATGATCGAGAGCTTCAAAAGCTCGGTCTACATATTTTATATTTTTTTAAAGAAGAACCATGACCGAGCTCTTGAAGCTCGGTCTCTCTCTCTCTCTCTCTCTATATATATATATACATATATATATATATATATATTGAAAATTCATGACCGAGCTCCAGAAGCTTGGTCTAGTATTTAAATTTTTTTTTTCATGGCCGAGCTCTTACCAATTTTATTATTTGTTTTTATTTGAAAAATAATGACTGAGCTTTAGGAGCTCGGCCAACTTTTTTTTTCCGAAAAAATTGTTTGTCCAACTATTAATTGTACACATATTTAAACAAAATAGATTTAATTAAAAATATAAAATAAAAGAATACTTGACTTTGGTTAAAAATACTATGGTAATTATAAAATATCACATAGGAAGAGATAATGTAGATTAAAATTTTTTTGTTCCAAATGAAGAAAGCACAAACATATAACAAATTAGTGTTGGTGTGTACTAACTTATTGGCATTGTTGGGCACATTGCCTTCTCTTTCTCTGACTTGTGGTTTATCCATCTCATTATGAATGCGAGTAGTAACGTCACGGCCGCGTCATTACTCCTTTAACTCCTTTAACCTTGCGGGATTGTGGACTAATTTGAAATCAGCTTCTGGCCAATATGCCTCATCCCAAATAGGCTCGAATCTACCCGCGTATGTTTGCTAGTAAGAATCTACACTATAGTACCACACAAACAATTGACTAGTGTTCATCGAAAACTGGGTTACCGCTGCTAAGGCATGTGAGCACGGTATACCAAATTGTTACCAAATCCCACAAAAGTATGTACCCTTTATTAGCTTCACAACAAAGCGACGACCAGCCCTGTGGCCTGTGTCTGTTGCAAGTATTGATACTGTACGTTCATGGTAAACAAAATTCTCGACAACATACAGCATTGAGGCATCTTTGTAAGCATTGTAGTAGGCATATGCATGATCAGTCCATAGTTGGTTATTTGATCGCATGTCGTTTCCTATAGCTAAACACTGGCGGAACCAATTTATGGTGCAGTTGAAGGTGAGATGGATGAATGTGACGATGGATAGACGACGACCACCCTTGAAGGCACCATTAATACATTCGGACATATTTGTGGTTATTATGTCTGTCCGTTTTCCATTGTCTTATGCAGCTGCCCATTTCTCCAAGTCGATGCGTTCCAAGTATTTTGCCGTCTTGGGTTTGGTTGCTCATATTTGCTCCATGATCTTGTTGAAGTCAAATTGAGTTGGTGTATTTCCAGCACTCCAGCATAGGTCTCTGGCAAGGATATTTTTGACCTTTGCATTTAAATTCTAGCAAAGGTGCCTAAGGTAGAATCGATGGCATCCAAGAAGCTCTTTTAGCGCAGGGAATTGTTCCATTGCCGAAGTTATGCCAACATGTCTATCTGAAATGAGGCATACACTTTGGTTCTGTCCAATAACATGTCGGCTCAACATCGACAGGAACAATAACAAAGACGAGCGTGTTTCTTCATCAACTAATGTGTATGCCAGTGGCAACACATTTTGGTTACCGTCCAATGTGCAAGCAAAAAGTAAACCAACACATATTAGTTTTCTCTCGTTAATAAGTATTAATATGATAAACAATCTATAAATTTAATACCTTAAGTAATTGAATTGGACTAGATATGGAGTTTGCCTCTCTCCACGAAGCAATAGTCAAGTCCCGATATAGGAATGCTAAGGCAGCAGAGCCCCAACTAAAAGTTCGGGTATGTTGGACATCATCCATGTGAAGTAAATAATATAGCCCGATAAATTTTTAACTTTTCTCGGGCATCATTACGCTTGACATGAGTCCCAAGGCCACACATGAGGTGTATTACAAGACAACTTCTACTGATGAACAATCAGTAATTCGGTGGTTTCAGAGGCAATTCAGAATCGCTTTCACAACAATACGTCAGACATAATGTCCGGGTCATTTGGAATAAATCCCAACAATTTACCACATTTTTCTAACCAATTTGTTCCCCCTTGTACATGACCCACCAAAGGACTGCCCCTAATGGGCAATGCCCATAGAATTGCAATGTCCTCTAGCGTCACAGTGGCATCGCCAATCGAAAAGTGAAACGTATTTATTTCCGACAGCCACCTCTCTACCAACGTAATAATAAGCGTATGGTCTATCTCGGTACGACCACACATGAGCACTCCATAGAATCCCATCCCATAAAGCATTTGTAGCACATTAACATGCAGTGGTTGTTTTCCGACAATTTTTCAAAATTCTATGTGCATCACCCTAACATCCAATGGCTCAATCTCTTCATCTGCTGTTATTAATTCGGACCAATGGTTGTCCTATTCATATAGCACATCCAAACCCTTGTGACCACACAACTGATAACGAATTGACATACCTCCTCAAATAAAGTAAACAAAATTTTTTTGTGAGTGAGAGGTTTGTGAGTGAAATTTTTGAATATTAAGAGGTAGAATTGCAACGCTGTGAAAGTGAGTGAGAGGTTTGTGAGTGAAATTTTTGAATTGCAGCATCTTCTTATATAGTGCATTGATCGGAAATTTTTCAAAGAAAACGAAAAAAAAAGCTCGGTCAATATTTTTGAAATAAAAAAAAATTATAAAATGGGTTGGTTGAGCTCTTAAAGCTCGGTTATGAATTTTCAGAGAAAAAAAAAAGTAGACCGAGCTCTTGACGCTCGATCATGAATTTTCAAAAAAAAAAAAATTAAAATACTTAGACCGAGCTCTTGAAGCTCGATCATGAGTTTTTTTTTTAAAAAAAAATTAAAATACTTAGACCGAGCTCTTGAATCTCGGTCATGAATTTTCAAAAAAAAAAAATTAAAATAAGTAGACCGAGCTCTTGAAGCTCGGTCATGATTTTTCTGAAAATAAAAATTAAAATGGATAGATCAAGCTCTTGAAGCTCAGACAACATCAGCTCATTATTTTATTGTGTCCGCTAACACATGCACAGGAACACCCAGTTCGCAAAGTTTGTTTAAGGGTAAAATTTAAATACTTTTCAAATTGGGGGTATTTTGATAATTTCGAGGCCTAAGAAGGGCAAAATAAAATTTTTTTCCATAGGAATAATGATAATGTTAAAAATAAATAAAAACTGAACACGATATTTTTGTCCGTAACTGCAGGTTAACTCAAATTCTTTTTTTTGGTCAGGTTAACTCAAATTCATTCCATCTGTTCTTTCTTACAGAAAAATCCCTAAATTTGGCCTTCTGCTGCAATTTTCAGTACTTACGGCTTTAATTTTGTGAACCCAGATGGCATAAGCTGCTTCAGATAGAGACCCCATCATTTTTGTGAGCCCCAGTAAAATCTTATCCGCATCTCCATTGTTGGTTGTTTACTTGTTTCTGCCAAAAAATATGCAACGAAGCATAACATTTAATTTCTTTTGGAAAAGAATAATCTTTTGCCAATATTTTTCTGGTAATTTAGCTCGTTTCCTTTATTGGAAGTCATATAAATATGTTCTATTTTGAAAGGAATTAATCAGTCTGCTAATTTGCTTACTGGGATCATTCTTAACTGTCAAGCGCAAGAAAAATATAATCTTTTTTTGGGGTTTTTTTAAATTATTTTTTTTATGTCTTTTTGTCTCTTTTTAACTTACTTGGCAGCAAGATTTGTAGCTATGTTCTGGGGATAATGCAATTAGTTCTTAGTTTTGACTGTTCGGATGGATATTTTGGTTTGTAGGAGAGATTAATTGCAGAATTTGAAAAGGCCGTGGATTTTGAATTTCATGTGATTTTGTATGCAAAATTTGAGATATCTGCGAAATTGGAAGCAGGGTTTTAGAAGTATTGGCCTGGAAATATTTAGAAAGAAGATAATTGTATAAGCTGTGGCTCAAAGGGCATCCCTGAGTTGCCTATCTATTGTGGACTGATTTTATTTGGACTTTTGAAGAATTTGTTCAACAAATAACTCAGTCTGTTCTCTGTAATTTTATTTGGAAAGTGAATGATTTTTTGCGCTTTTATTTTGTCCTATTCGTGTTAATATATGCTCAATTGTGCAACGTTTTTCATGTAATTATTTTTGAGAATTCATGTATTTGGCCAAGTCGTATAACAGCTGCTAAGGGATAGATTTTTGTCCCTGTTTTTTTTTTTTGTTTTTTTTCCTCAAGATTGCTGGATAGATTCTTTGTACAGTGTAACTTTGTAGCTGCTGTTGTAATTGAATGCATGTAATAAAGATTAACAATTGTGTATATAACGCAACAACAGTAGATGTTTGCTTTTATAACAGATAACTACTTGAAGGTCAAGGGTACACTCTGTTACAAAAGGGGACAACAATTTCTGAAGAAACTAAAAACATCACACAATTGTCACCGAGCTTGCACCACAAGGGAATGCCCTTTGTAGTTTAATATTGGCTTAATCATCATCTCATCATGCTTTTTCCTTTTTCTTCTCTCCTGAATTTCCGATATTTTTTGACATCATGCTTGAGAAATACATTGGCACCTGAGCTGCTCCTTTACTGTGCCTGCCCTATAAGGGATGGTGAGAACATATTCTTATTTTGACATCAAACTATAAGTTTCTGTCATAAAATTCGGTGATGGTATTGCTTTCCAATTTTACCTGTAACTGAGATCAGCTGCATGCTTGAATTGATCTTGCAATGGTGAAACACTGAACTATGTTCCTTATGCTTTTGTTGGCATGACGTTTTCGAATGCTTCAACTAGCAGGGCAACTTTCCTTTTCCGGGCCGGAGCAAGTTTGGTGACTGCTTGTCTGAGTGCATAATCCACCATCCATTCCTCTGCATTTTTCCTTTCATCCAGCTCTTGGTGCCTCAGATCGACCTTCTCTGCTTCTGGGTCAGGCTCCAATGGCAAGAAATTTGGCGCTCGTGGATTGAATGGCCCCATTTCATCTGATTCCTTCATGGGCTTCTTGCATCTGACTATTGCTTGAGTTGGACTACTGTCTATATTTTCTGGAATTTCTAGGTTTTCATGAACTATATCGTATTCAGTTTCAGTAGAGTTACGCCCAGAAAACTCTGAAAGACGAGGCTCATTTTCTGGATCTGTGGTGCCTGCTGTTTCGGAATTCTCAGCTTGATTGCACTCTTGCTCCACGTTGTCGTGGTTTTCAATGTTGTTTGCTGTCTGGTTGCTGTCAAACATGAAATCATTCTTAACTTCACGAGCTGCTTCTGGTTCTTCAACCGGAACCACGGCAGGCGTTGATGTCTTTGCATCGCTTGAATTCTCTCGATAATCATATGAGCTAATGGATTCACCATCATCACTGATGGAGAATTCGTCTGAGCTCCAACTCTTTTCATCAAAGGACTCTTGTAATAATTCATGTACCGGAACTTCATCAAAGAAGCAACTGAGTCTGTTTTGTAACTCAACCATGAACTCGGCATGGTTATTAACTTTACCTTCTTCCTGATCAGATTCTTTCTCCATCTTGGGGGAGTACTTGTGATCATCATTGAGATACAGAGGAGATTGTTGGCACGTCTTCCAGTCCATATCATGATATTCAGAGTCTACTTCATGGAACTCAACACTCGGCATGCTCTGTACTGCAGTTTCGCTCAAAGATTCCGGTTTTGCCCCGTCGGCCAAAGATGGTGGGGATACTTCTTCAGCTGCTTCAGCCTCCTGGTTCTCTTCAAGATTTTCATTAGGATCAGTATCATAACTTATTGGTCCATCCAAAAGCATCTCTGCAACTTTTTCTTCATGGTTTTTGGCAGTATTGCCCTTTTCTTGATTATAGATTTCAATGAAGAAATCGTCATGCTCCTCTTGAGTGAGGGAGTCAACTTTTGTGCCAGTCATAACCTCATCAAAGTTCTTACCATCCCCAATGGGCCTTGGCTGCCTTGGCGATGGACAGTCCAACTTTATGCTTCTCTGAGTTTTGAGTGCACGCCTCATTGCTGACAAGAAGCTCTTCAATGTGGGCAAAGGAACAGGACGATGGCCATTGAGAGAACAGTAGTTATACAGGCAAGCCTTCATGGCAGAGGTCCCCTCTGATTCTGTTCCTCCGGGACTAAGCTTGAGGTGAGCAGGGAACTTATAATCTTTTAAAGTCGAGGAGCAGGTGGCTCTCTTGACATCTAAATCTTCACATAAAACAGCTCTAGAACATTTTTTCACCCTTGATGGTTTAAAGCTAGGAGTCTTTGTTAAAGTCCTCATCTTTTCCAAACTAGTTGCTCTATCCAATGTTTTTGTTGCTTTGTTACCCGAAGAATTTGAACCTTTTCCGGCCAAACTTGAATTAACACGACTAGTTTGAGGATTTTTGGTACTACTCACCCGTGATTGTTCTTTTCTTGCATCAGAACTTGTGGTTGATCTCATGTAATTTGGCATCACAGTTAATGACTGCTTCTGCGAACTTGCAAGAGGAGCTAACTGCTGCACGGTGAGCTTAGGGTCAAGCCTGTGACACAGTGATGGCTTTACCGGTTGTTTGACCTGCCTTCTCAAACCCTGGCTTTCAAGTTCCGGGCCCTTGCTTGATCCCGTTTTCTTCATCTTCTTCTTCAAGCCCGCCATGCCTCCTCCGTTCTTGCAATCCTGGTGCTGCAAACAAGATGGTTTTGAGGTTTTAAGGTGATCAACTTGGATTCTAAGCTTGTTTGGCACCTTTCTTTGCACCATCTTCGGAGGAAAACCAATGGAAGAAGCATGGGACTTGAGGAGGTTTGCCTTTTTGGTTTGTGAAAGGAAGAAAAAAGTGGGTTCTTTTTGTCTTTGATGGATATGAGGAATGTATTCTTTATTCTTGGAAAATCTTGAATTAAAAAAAAAATGAGATTCCAAGTTTTGATGTTGCTTTTGTTTTGAGTGGGGGGTGACCTCCTCTTTGTGTGTATTACCAATTGGCATAGAGAATTTGAGTGTGGGTGAGATGAGTATTGGATGATGAACCTCCACTAACCTACCTCAGGGGCCCTCCTTCACATACACACGAGTGTGCAGTGGTAGAATCAGGATAGGATTAGGGTTGCACCTATCAACCGCGGATTATGGATAATTTAAATAATTAAACTAAACAAAATAAGGTAGTGCAGCGAATGAGTGTTTTGAAGGATAATTAGGACAGTTATTCAAATTTAACTATATATATATTATGAATAATTTTTTCAAGTCATAAATGTACGTGTAATTAAGTTATATGTGGCTGGTCCGCTGTATGTGTTTGTCTTGATTTAATTGATGATGAGTTAAAAAATTAGTAAACCAAAAAATTCTTGATGACATGACCCGCATGCTGATTGCAATGGATAAGGGTTGAAGTTGGTTCATGCAAAATTACAAATAAAGATGATTTTGTGCTCAACTGCTCCATAGATGTGATGTGGAGTTTGATGGTAGTATTTAATTAATCATGGGTTTCTGGTTCTATTTAGTGTAACATTCTTGTTTAATTCCTTTTCGACTCATTTAAATTCCTTTTGTAGCATAGTCATGAACGCACCAATGCGGTCACGAATCTGCAGGATTTAATTTCTAAAAATTTTATCACACTATCGGTTCTGAATATGATACTATTTTATATAAATATTTTTATATTATTTAGTATTAATATTATATAATACGTGTATACTTACATTTATAATATATAAGATTTATGCATACATATCGCTACGAATACAAAGAAAGATAAAAAGGGAAAGTTATGCTTAGGTGATTAGAAAAGTTGTAAATACTTAGACATAGTGGAATAGTAAACTTTTTAAATAACTAAATAGTTCATTATAATGCAAAAAATCATATTTATGTTGATTAAAACTATTTTTTTACCAAAAGAAAAAAAAAATACAGGTTCCTGATTTATTAGAGTTGAAATTATTTTAAATTTATTTTAAGAATTAAGAAATATTGAATCAAGAATTTTTACCCTTTCTTCTTTCTGATATAAGCCTAAGCGTACAATTCGAATAAGATAAAGAAATAAGTAAATTTGACAATTTCGAATATAATTCTTAATGCGTAGTTGAGATACACGTATTTGATTATATAATTTTAAAAAGAAAAAAAGAAAACTATTAAAGAGGATGAACACAACGTTAATAATACCCATGAATGATTTCACCGGAAGCATTCATCATGTATCTTTAAAGTCAAAAATAAGTAGCACATGGAAAAAAAAAACTCTGTAGAATATATCTCATTTGTATAACTAGAGAAAAACCAACTAGACAGTAAAGAATCACGTACCTTATTTGAAATTTCACTTGTCAATAGAAAAAGATGAAGTAAAGAACCAGTATAACTCCCGTTGCAAGAGAAAGGCAAAAGAATTTGGATATATTCTGAATTCCTTGTCTATTTATCTAAATAAAATATAAATTTAATTAGTCACTTCTCTAAATAATTAATATCTAAAATTTATTATCTCTTTATTGATTTTAGAACTTTCTTATCCCTTAATTATAATTTTGCCTCAAAAATTTATTTGTATGATCGGCCAATTATTAATTGAAAACAAAGAGAGTTTTATGGGGAAAAAAAAATATAGAATGAGATAGTCAAAACAACTTGCATTTTTGAGTAATTTAACAAGATTTTCTTCTTAATTGCTTTTTCTTATTTGTATAATTATAAAATTCTTTGAAAGAAGACTTTATGTGTTCAAAAAAGTTCAAATATATTGTTGATAGCGTGTTTGATACATCATCTTTTAATTTAATTTAATTTAAGAACACATTAAATGATGCATCAGATGCATATCAGACGAGTGTTGTATTCGACACGCGTCCAATACACTACGACTCCGATTTTAAGAGTGTTTTTTTGCATTTTAGCCTTCAATACTTCGGTAGGAATGCACATTATTGCTTAGTATGCTTTAAACTTGTGAATTAAGCAACTTGACCCCTCCCGTGAAGAAAAGTTAATATTATTTCCTTTTATATGGCAAGTTCCAATAGAATTGACACACGCATCTTCCCTACATTTGGCTTTTTGACGGGGCGGGGTGTAATTACTAGTTTTGATTTCTAAAGCGACTTTAATTTTCAGCCACAAATGTATGAAAGGAAAAATCAGCATTTTATCTAAGTGGGCTAAGGGTTCTTCTAAATGTGGTTCTAAGATTTAAGTATGAATTTAATGCAAGTATTTACATATATTAATCCGTTTGAATAGACTTACAAAAAAATATTTGTTGAGGCGTAATTTTTATTGTATTTTTGTAAAATTAATAAATTTTGTATTTGGATGTAATAACTTAAAGGGATAATTATTATCACATCTCTTACGACGAAATTATAAATAACATTCTCTTGTTTTGAAAATTATCAATATCCCCTTGAGTTTTATTCTATTATTACTAAATTAGACAAAATGACTGCAATACCCTTTTAGCCTATAGATATTTGGAAGGAAGAATTACCCCCACATCCCTTAAGTTTAGACGAAATTATAAATAATCCCCTTTTATTTTGAAAATAAACAATACCCCACACCATCGTCATATCGACACCATCTAGATGGTCAAACTACATACTTTTTCGTCTCCCCAAACCTGTTAAAACCTCTCAATAATTTTTATCAATGCTCCATTCATTTGGATTTAATTGATCAAAAATTAAATCAAACCCTAACCGATCATTACATCTCCTTCACTCAGTTCCTCCACCACTATGGTTCCTATCTCAAAATGGGCTTCACAAATGCATTGCTCATTGCGATTATCTCAAGACCCTTTCAAATATTGTTGGCAAAATACATCGAAGAGCACCGCCCATTGTTGACTGTGTTTTTTTTCAAAAATATTATAGATATACCCTTACGTAATTCAAAAACTTACAATCAACACCTTTCAAGTTTCAAAACTTTACAATAAAGAACGGTATTTCGGTTCTCAAAAAATGATAGAGAAATTGACCAAGAGCATTTTTGATCATTCACTAATGATAGGGTGTTTTTTTGTAAATATTGATATATGTTAGGAGAGTATTAGTAATTTTTAAAATAAGAGGGGGTTATTCATAATTTTGCCTAAACTTAGGGGATGTAAGGGTAATTGTCCCTAACATAAAAGTACTTAAAAGATGCTTTTCTTTGCAAGCTACTGGATAACTTTCAAAAAAAAAAGCCAATTTGAACTTTTTTCCAACTTTTACTTTTTGAAAAAAGCCTAGCAAAACACAATTTTTGTTTATAAAAGTG
Organism: Petrea volubilis; assembly: GCA_026212405.1. Classification (NCBI taxonomy): domain Eukaryota; kingdom Viridiplantae; phylum Streptophyta; class Magnoliopsida; order Lamiales; family Verbenaceae; genus Petrea; species Petrea volubilis. The sequence continues at coordinate 22,866 of JAOWBU010000468.1, forward strand.
TTTTTTTTCTCAAAAATAAGTACTTCTCTTGTTAAAAAAAATCCATTCTAATGGAATTATATTTCACCATCTATAATTTCATCATTTGATCCACAAATCATTATATACAAAGATAGATGTTGACAAAATCTATTTGTAATTTGTTATGAAATGATCTCTGCATGGATATAAAAGATTCTGTAGTGATTAATGAAGAAAATATTGGTAGATCAAAAGTGGCTCTAGTTTATAGCGAGATAAATGAATCATCAGGAGTGCTATGAGGGTTGGTTTGATTGCCCTAACAATGGCGGAATAGTTTCGAGATGTTAGTGAACAAGATGTACTACTATTTATTAACAACATGTTGCGTTTCGTCCAAGCAGAATCCGAAGTATCGGCTATATTAATTGAGTTAGTATAATTGACGCATTTAACAAAAAACCAATTTAATTAGCTCTCTGAGAAACAAATCATTGATTTGATAAAATTAACCAAAACATTTAACTTACACGTTTAAATTGATGGAGGGCTATTGTCCATTTCACTCAATAGGATAATAAAATTAATAATTTGGAACTGTTGAAACAAAAGAACAGTTGAAAATTAAAGAAAAAAGATAAAATTGTAGGACCTAGCAGTGGATTAAGTTGTGATCAAAATAACGACAAATTTAGCGACCAAAAAGTGGTGGCTAAAATCATCCAAAGCTACAAGCAGAATAACAATGGATTTGGCTATGTTTTAGAGATAGAATAAAAAATGTAAATGGCACAAGTTTTGGTGCCAATTTAGCAATGAAACAATCTCATTTTTACCTATCCATTGCCAGTTTTTTTGGGTTAAAATCTCATTTTTGCTGCTAAATCCGTTGTCACTAGCATTTTTCTGTGCTAAATCGCACATGTCCATTGGTGGAAATGGATGTTAATGCTAATCATATTGAACTTGATTGAAATCTTTAAAATCTTTTAATAGATTAAAATATTGGATGCATCTGATTTGGTCACATCATATTTATATTTATAAATATGTATTCAACATTTAAAATAAATGGATTGAACATGATATTGAAAATTTATCTGTTAAAAATTTGGAATCAAAATTCATCGAATTCTAATAATACTTTTTATTAAATATTTACTCTATATATAACTTTCAAACAAAATGCAATATGGAAATCTAACGGATAATGCATTATATACTTTAATCTTTTGAGACATTTTATTTGATAAAATGATATATATTTTTTTATGAATATTCTACAATATTTTTTCAGTTTTTCATTTATGTCTTTATGGAAAAACATTAGGTTTTATATTGATTATTTAATTTTAGATTTTAATTATTGTCTATTACTTAGTGGTTTTTGTTTATTAAGTGTTAATTTTTTATTGGGTTGTCCATCCCTCGAATAGGCAAGTACACGATAGAAAAATTAATATTAGTAACAAAAAATAAAGTGGTCATGCAAAAGTTAGCAATGCTATATGTTAAATAGCACTATCTTCTATTTTACCACCCATCAAATCTATTAGTGAATAAATTTTATTTTATTTTATTTTTACTTATAGATAAGAAGAGAAAAAAATTATTAATTTAAGTTATCCCTATTTGCAAATAGTGACACCTCTACAGTGACCTAAAAACATTAAAAAAATAGTAAAATAATTTGTGTAAGAATTTTCGTGATCACTAAATTGTCATTATATGAATGTCAGCAATTATCAATAGTGATAACATAAACACAAACTTTGTAAATATTTGTTGACCTCTTTGGTCTTATTTAAGTTTTGAGAATTTGATGATGAGGATATTTAGAGATTTATTTTGTCTTTATATAATAGCTTTTCTGAACTATTTTTGATCAAATGCATAATATATGTTTAGGAAAGATTGCATTGATAGTCTTTATCATATATTGTTTCTAGCGGTTACTTCCTCATGAAATTAGACAAGTATTTTGCAAATTTGGGTCAAATTATTTCCATACTTGATCATATTTTCTTATTTCAGGGAAGTTTGACTTGGTACTTGATTGGTAACACAAATTGTGCACGACATATTTCACCAACAGCTCCTTCGTTTTTTGTGCTCATACTAGCCATTTTATATGTGTCATTTAAGACAGAGAACTTGTTCTGTTTAGAAAAAAG
>JAOWBU010000469.1:0-25000 GCA_026212405.1 Petrea volubilis
AAGTAGAAGATCTTGATCTATTTAGTTCTCTTTCTCTTTCTTCCAATTTTTGGATTGAGACAAAGTGGAGGGTTTGACATTTTTGTTCTCTCTTTTCTTTTCTTTTTAATGTTTGTATATGTCTAAATGAAATAACTAGCATATGTTGATAGCTGACATAGATTATATTGATAAAACAACACAAAAAGTATTTCAAAGTGCATGGTAAAACATAAGTCACTAAAATTCACAACAGTTGACTATCAGACTATCAGCATCATTTTAGTGGTATGTATAAGTAAGATATAGAAAGAAATTCATGACATACAACATGCCAAAACAGGTAATAAATTCTTTCCCTTTTTGAACTTCCATTGTATCAATATCAACTAATACCAAGAATTCTCATTTCATAAGTTATTGATCAAATGCCCAACCTCCCATTCAGCTTAGCCGGGCCCAGCTTAGCCAAAGCTCGTTCAACTTCTTCGCTGACCTGTTGAAGACAAGGTTATGTATAAGACGAGGCTCACCCATAAGTTCATCAAAGTTACTATGTCCAAAAGATGAGCGCAGGCAGTATTCCTAAACTGTAATTTTAGAGAAGATAACTGCTTTCACCAAGGCACATACTTTGAGTCCCAAATACTGATCACATAAAGGAAGTCTACTATATTTACCTATGGACAAGATACAGATTGTTCAACAAATATCGCATAATATAAGATTCAATTAAAGAGTTCATGCATAGTCTTTTATAGAAACATTTGCCTCATGCTTCAACAAAAAGCTTTAAAAAATTTAAAAGCACGAGAGAGGGCATGGGGGAGACTAAAGGTTCAGAAGTTGACTAAGTAAACATCCACAAAAGGACTTCGAAGTTATGGTTGCCGATGAAAAAAAAATTAGATAAAACAAAAGGTATTCTAGGATAAATAAGTGTAAGGGGAGGGTTAGGCTTTATTTTCCAGTCACTATCTGCATTTTACTATAAGTGAAAGTCATGTCGACAAAAAGATAACAGAAACATTAAATGTCACTTGAAATTGAAAAAGCTTTCATCTTTACCACTCTCCGGAGAATTGGTTCTAAGGATGAGCATAGCTTCTGGAGACTATCCACCTTTAGAGCTTCCACAATAACACTGCACAAAACACACTAATTTCTTAAGCAAAGACTATATTTCCGTTCACTTGGCATCGGTTCAAGGTAAAAACAAGTAAAATAGAAATTCTATTTAAAGACAGATGAGTCAGATCAAATCGACAAAACAAAAACAAAGAAGGGTAAAAAAGAAGCACAGTTGCGCTAGCACAAAAGCATGCAGAAAATTTTCCAACTTAAGATCGACATGCATCCACCAGATCAGTCAAACCTCAAGCTATCACATATAATAGTACTAAAATCTCAAGATAAGAAAATAACCAATAAAATCATTACAAAGTCCTTCCTATAATTCACTGAAATCATGACACAAACATACCTAAACGTAAACTTTTATACATAGTTATCTGAAACTTTGCAAAATATCACTTCAGTTCAGCTTTCACTCAATTTTATTCTCGCGTATGCTACAGTCATCTTATGGAAAAAGCAGAATACCATTTCCGGAGCAAGCGCCAGTATACACAGAAAGTTACCAGAAATAAGTTCTGCTTGCAATTTCAGAATTGGCATCTCCATATCACCTTACACATAGCTGTATCAAATTTGGGCGTATTCACATATGGTTGTCTCCAATCCAGGCATAAACGAAATGCTAATCAATAATCTAGAATGCTGTATGCTAGGTTATTAAGGAACACAAAGAAGTGCGATCCACATAACACTACTCTCACAATCTCAAATAGGACTAGATCCAGGCTAGGACAGCAATAAATCAAGAGAAATTAGTACAATTACATAAATCTGGCATTTATCAAAAAGGGGGAAAAAGAAAAGTAAAAGAAAATGGTTATACTTCTTCATAATGGAATCTGAAGTTTAAAAGTTGCCATGACATGTAATTGAGTAAGTAGAGAGTATATTCGTGACAATACACTGAACTTTGCCTGGCAAAGGGGTTGGTCAATCATTCAGGATATTCAATCACTGAAGTGAGTCAATTCGCTCGCACCAACACGAATTGCCATCTGAATTACCAATAAAGCTTTTCCAACTTCCACACGTGTTAGTTCATAATTTAATTACCAAACCCCCTAATTACGAATTGGCCAATGCAAACTCCATTTATAGTAATATTGACGGGAAAGCGCCAAGAATTACTTCCATTTTCAGTTTCGACAAAGTAGCAGGGACTTGGGTGTAATAATTCAGTGCAAAATGAGTAAGATACAGATACTTCTTCAAAAATATACACAAATTTCGCGGTGGAAATCAAACAACCACGTGAAAACAATAACAGAAACAACAATTTTGTTACCTAGCTAAAGCAGGTCTTTTCCTCTCAGGCTCCTGCTCCTCATCGCCACCACCTTCCAAGCTCCTTTTCCCTCTCCCCTTCATTGAGTTAGTTCTCTCCATATACCTAGTCTGCATTTCCACTTCAAAACACCAAAAAAGCAGATAAACAAACATATACAATCTCCAGCCGATAAACAAAATTAAAGTCCACACCATGCCCAAAACAAGTCAAACAGATCTCAGCTTCCCCAAATATCAAAAACCCATCTCGATTACCAACTCAAAAACCTAGATCCCCTATCTACATTAATGAAGGAGCAAAACCCATCTCCCACAACAAACAAATTCACCCAACACACACAAATAATTGCAAATTACCTTACAGCACGAGTAAACCCGGAAGTGAATCGAGATTATTTCACGATTTTTGTCAATGGGTGTCTTAACTTTCGTCTGTGTATGTGTGCGCGTCAAATGGCGCGACTCTGGATGATGATGATGGTGATTGGGACACAGACAGTGGGCAACAGAAATACGATGTGGTAATAGTAAGAGTTGGAGATCTTTTTGGACTTTGCTTTTTGGTACTCTCTTTGAGACTTTGAGTAATAAATATAGCTGTGAATCGGGGATTGTTCCTTATGCTGCTTTTATATATTGCAATCTCTAAATTTCTGGGTGTCGATTTTGAGGGGATATGTGGATGAATCTGAACCGTTGGATCTGACACATGAGACGGCCGGTGAATCACAACTTTACCTCGTCAATTTTTTGTCCTAACATGGGTCCCGAGTCCCTGCGGGCTGCGACATCGTACTATTCTCTCTCTCTCTCTCTCTTCCTTTTCTTTTTTGGATAACATCCACAACCCGATACTGCGAACCTAGAAAGGTTGGGGATTTAATATGCTGGCATGATGAATTGTCAGCTTTGTCCCTATCACACTTTGGGAAAATTTAATCACATATTAGTGGTTAAAGTTGAGATATCATATTTCACAGATATAAAATGTTAGATTTAAATTTCATTGGGCGTGTGAGGATATTTCGTTGTCATTTAAAATTTATTAATCCATATATAAAATTTTAGATTTAAATTCCATTATAGTTTTAGTAGGTTTCTTTAGAAAAATATATATATAAAAAAAAAACAATTTTGGTTATTAATGTTTATTGTATTGGGACGTAGTACTATAAGGGGGCCACTTAAAGATTTGGGTGGGATGAAATATTAGTCGTTTTCATCCAACAATTTAGCAAATGTAAATGTTGTAAACTTGCAAGGGAGACTTTTGTTTGTAACTTCAAAAGAAGGTGAAGTCTGTAATTTCACAAATTGTCGAGTGACGTCCGAACCTACTTTTTCTTATTTACTGTATATTTAGAGGGCGTTTGGCTGAGCTTATAAATTCTTAAAAATATCTTATAAGTTGTGTTAAAAATTTATAAATGTCGTAAAAATGTTTGGTATAATTTGTAGAGCAAACACCCTCTTATTTGTATAACGGATACTTATGCACATAAACCCTTATTGATCATTAATTAGTAATTAATGCTTTTACTAGTTACAAACCGTCTGAAAATTTTAGTAATTTTTTTAAAACTAAAACTTGAAAGATTAAATTTGTACGCACTTCGGTTTTCAATAGTATAATCACTTCTCTAACACTTAATGCATTAAGTGATAATATTCTCAAATGAAAAAAAAAATTGTAAAATTATAAAAATAAATTGGATTATTGCAAAAAGTACAAATATCAGACCTCTTAATTTAGATGCGGTTTGTATCCTGGATTTTGACAAATCCTCCTCAGGCCCTACCCATTATCATCCCTAGAGTATGTATGGATCTATCAAAGTGGTTGGATAATTGAGTACAGCTCATAATATTATTCAGTGCTAGCCAGTAGTCACATTGTCAATTAACTTAAAAAATGATAACAAAGTTGGAATAATTTTAGTGAACTCCCGAAGACAACTATAGAATCCTTCCTGAAGCCGACACTAATGCTGTGTTTGGATCTTGAAGTTTGACGGGAAAAAGTTGAAGGTCAAAAAATAAAATATAAGGTACAATCATTTGAAGCAAGGAAACCAAGGACCAAACAGAGCGCGTAAAGAAAAACTGGATCAAAGTTTTCACTCTGCGTTTATGGCAGGTTTGTCATTCCGCTGGCCAAACTCTTGAATTCTGGCATAAACTTTCTCAAGAAGGCCACGGCAGACATCTGGAGAAGTGCAGGGGCCACACATTAGATATATGACATTACCGAGCGGCCTCATGTAGATGCCATCTTCATGGAGCTTCTTCAGGAGTGAACTTGCATATGTTGAAGCATACCTGTATTGTGCAATACGACAGCTCCGTTTTAAGAATTTTGATCATGGGGAACGACTACCAGTAGAATGTAGCGCAAAATGTACGAAGATCAAGCCTTTTTTGTGGTCTAAAATGCAAGAATAACTCATTTGGACATGGCAAGAGCTACAGGATTTTGAGAAACCTTGGTGAAATAATAAAATAGAAAACTGCCAGTTAAAAAGATTATTACCCGGCATTAGAGCCTTCGGCCACAAGTTCAATGGCACAGAGAGTTCCCAGTGCCACCACCCTATGGACTGCTGGGAGTAATGATATCTGTAAAACTAGTTCTGTATCCCACAACTGCAAACATTATAAAAGGAGAGAGACTTTTAGATTGTTCATGATTGCTAAAACTTGGGAGCAATCAGGCATTAAGACTGCAGGTAAATGCTTGAAACATAATAGTATTAGGAAAATCCTTTTTCATTAGATCATTGCTGCAATCATATCAATTGAATTTGTGCTACTATGGGACACATAAAATGAATGTTTCTGCTTTATATAGCGATTAGACAAGAGAAACTAATAAAGAATGTCAAACGGCAGAGCTTTTGACAAACCAAATGGTTCTAAAACTTTTATAGCAATGAGTTGCAGTATATTTTTTATATATTCCCGTGCAACCTGGCATAAAAGCGAGTGAGGATAGAGAAAAAATATGCTGATCGTTGACAAGGGATGGTAATGGTGGTAAAACAATTACAAAGACATGCTGCAAAGAAACACTAACAGAAAAGATGTTTGAAATGCAGAATTCGCAATTTCAGAATATAAAACTCACGTTGAGAGGAAAAAACCTCTCTGTTGCTGAAACAGGACATGAATACACCATACATGCAAATGATTGAACGGAATCTAAGTATGATCAAATAGCAGATGGTATTCTCCCACATATTTGTAACAAATCAGGAATTTTTCTGGTGATCCATAGAATTGGTTAAATGGACAGGATTGCTTGCCAAAAAAACTTTACCTCCTGAAGCAATCTTGAGTCAGATATCATATTAATGTTGGTCTCAGAGTCCTTAAACCATTTGACAGACTTGACAGCAGCCATACATCCCATGGCATGAGCTGAATACGAGTGCCCGTGCAAAAGAGCCTTAAGCTGAAAGTACGATGGGGTTATCATGATTCAAATTTTAAGCATGAGAATACTCCAATCAGCAATAATAACTCAAATGTTCAGGGAAGGTAAGCATATGTAAATATGACCAATGATGGTGTGATAACTACAACAGTAATGAAGACCCAAGGAGGCACCAATTTACCCTACTCATCTACAAATACCACATCAAATGACTCATACTGACATACTTATTATTTAAGTTGGGAGGGAAAATTACTGGACTACAATTAGTGGTGGAAGAAACTTCAATTGATGAGACAGTGACAACAGTAATACCAATCCCTCAACTGCCTCACTACTTAAGATTCCTAAGCCTACATTGAAAGTCTTTCTCAGGTGACAGGACCAGTGGTCACATATTTGAACAAGAGAAAAGCTTTGAAGATAGAAGCTCAGTTAAGCATGCATTAGTCCTATGACCTTTCTGTGTTTTTGAGGTACTTCGGCCCATATAACCACGGGACACAGACAGGAAACATGCTGATCTAACCAATAAAATGAGGTTCAAATATACATGGCAAAAGACCCAGCTATGGACCCTATGTGCATGATGACCTCATGCTGTTGAAGACCTTTAACACAAGTATCAGGTCAACTTTGTCATAAGAAAAAAGCTTTCTCATAGTTCATCACAAATATTCAATATATTCACTCGCAAGCCTAGTAACGGGGCCAACAGAATCTCGCTTTTTCCCTTTCTCCTTCTTTCTCTTTTTTCCATTTTGTGGTTATCCATTTGAACTGAATGCCTCAACTGGTGAATGATCAGGTGAGAAACCATCACATTTTTATCTAATACTTGATGATAGGAGTTAGGACACATAGGAGAGGGTGCATATACCTAAATCTATAGTTTGAGAGCTGGCCAAAATACATGTTGGAAAAGGCAGGAAACGAGCAAAGAGTAATGGTTGGAATAGAAGAGCAGAAATATAGGTCTGAAACCTTCTAACTTTTTTCCTGATTTCTTAGCATGTAAAGATGCCCATAACATTTAGTGATAGCAGGAATTATCGTTGAGTAGGCAACTTTCTTTACAACATCAAATATCCATGAAATTTATACGGTAATAATGCCTGTGCCTAGTTAGAAACAATATTGGACAAAATGTCCATCGAGAAAAATATTATCCTTAAAAAGTGTTAAATAACCACCTCATCTAAAAGCTTAAGCTGTTAGGGAGGAAAATCATCGAATATTCATTATCTTCAACACGCCCATGCACATGCATGCAGACTTTATTTTGCATCAAGCCTTGCACGAGAAATTCTTTGTCACAAATGGGTGATGGCAAGATTCAAACACAGGACCTCTTGCTTGGTATGGCTCTGATACCATGTTAAATGAACGCCTCATTTAAAAGCTTAAGCTGTTAGAGATCAGAATTATCGAATATTCATTATCTTCAACAACAAGAAAAGTTGTGTCAAGTATGATAAGTACAAATACGAGGATTTATGAAGAAATATGCAAATGGCTTGAATAAATGGCTTGAATCTTAATTTGTATATTCCATCCATTTGCTTTTACATTACTCACATGATATTTAATGATTCTTTAGAAGACGTAAAATTTCCTGTTGCGCCAATTCTGATTTTATAAAACGAGAACGCATGAATCACCACATACATGTTCTTTGACTATGATTAATCACCTTAGAATCTCCTGTAAATGCTTCAAAAACAGCATCTGATGCTAACGTAGCAGCCAAGGGTATGATGCCACCAGTCATCAGCTTTGCAAAACAGGCAATATCTGGCTGACAGTAGAGCATTTCTGCAGCAGACTGAAACAATATCTGATCAGATAACTTCAAGAAGAAAAGTAAAAGGATATTGCAACTGTAAATATTTTGACCAACTAACCTCTCTTCCAAGACGCCAGAATCCTGTAAAAACCTCATCAAATATAACAGGAATTTTCCGAGATTGGCATTCTTTAACAAGTATACGCTGATATAGTGGATCAATCATTTGCATTCCACAAGAACCCTGTATCACTGTAGTTTTGAAATTGAAAGCATATAACATTTCCCACAATGGATGAAACAACAAAGGGTCCAAAAAAAGACAATTTCATTATCCAGTTGCGTATTTTCTCAGCTGACTCATAAAGCTAACAGGCCAACATTTTAAATCCAAATGTCAGCGAAATACAAGACGGAAACCAGGCAATCACGGGGGTAGAAACTTGCCTTCTGTCTAGGGAAACTAACATTTTTTTTTGGAGAAAGAATTTGTAGCTTAGGGAACAGTATATATCTAAATCTCATACAAATTACTTCGTGCGGTTTTCACAAAGAAGTATATTAGAGCACAAAAAAAACTGATTCAAGTTGAAGGGCAACCACTCCATACTACCTGCATTGCTTTGATGTTTTCTAACAATCCTAAAATCCACTATCAACTTGAGAGATACTGAACCCAAGAAAGATAAATATCTTAATCGAACTCTAAAGTTCCAAAAATAAATAACAAAGACGAAAAGCATTCTTGCCTGGCTCAACAATCAACGCTCCAATATGGGAAAGCCCATTAGAATCTGAAACCACCAGCAACTCTTGCAGTATAAGCGATGTGTAAAGGTCAGCAAGACCTGAAGCATCTCTGCCCCTGTTGAAAATTTCATCACGTGAACTGAAAACTGCAAAAGAGTCCAGTAATTATCCAGAACCCAAAAAAAAAAAGAAAATACAACAAACCAGAAATTAATTAAAATGGGTACTTTGATAAAGATGCAGTGAAATACTTCACTTACGCAGACATTCATGTCCTGATTTCTTTAATTGCATCTTCTCAGGGAGAGAAACTTCCCAAACACCATCATACAGGAAAACTGTTGGGGGATCTAGGAAGAGACCTCGACCCCTGTACCTGTAGAATTTCATGATCCACTAGTCTATTAGAAAAGTTTCAATCAATTTTCTTTAACAGTTCATTCTTCATCAAATACTATAACCAGATTAAACAGGACATATAGGTTGTAAACTGAAGAATGTTGTATGAAAAATTTGGAATAAAAGTAATCTTCATAAGAAAGGTCAAATTTAAATAAAGACCATAAAAATCAGCCAAAAAATAATCAGGAGAGAAGTGACATGGGCAAAATGTGACTACAAAGATAACCATGTAATAGATAAATGATTGACAATATTTTATCAATAAATTTAAGCAAAAAAAGAAGGGCAAAAAAAAAAAAAAAAAAAGATATTGTTACTTTGACATAGAACACCACAAGAAAATATAAGGGGAAACAATTACATAGAACAAACCAAACAATAAAATTTAGGATTACTAAAACTCTAAAAAAAGGAGAGCCGAAACAAATTTCTAAATCTGTTCAGCATGCTTCCTACACCATCTCACCCCATGCTGTGCACCTTTTGCTCATTCACAAGCAGCACATGAAACAGAGGGAGCTCCTGAACTCTCCCATGTAGACAATTTCATCCAAGCAATAAAGAGGAAGCATTCAAACACCCAATAACAACCAAGGGCCGCCCTGAGAGGGGCTATAATATGGTATTGATCCCACTCCTACTCATGACCCGACAACTTAATGAGTTTGAAGTTGGATAATATGTAAAAGTATCATACACATAACCAGCAATACTTAAAACCCATGAAGCAACCACCTCTGTTATAACTGCATCAGTAAGAAGGGCATATTTGATCAGAGCATGTAATTTTTCACAGCTTCATTAATTTGCCCTCACGTTATGAAATTTCAAAAACATACTCTCTTAAAATAAGAGAAAGTTGGATGTTTGTCAGAAATTAGATTCTGTAAGTTACATGGAGGATATATTTCTCAGTCTCAAAATCAAAATCCAAGAGAATTACATCTATTTAGTGAATGAAACTAAAGCATACTGAGCCATTGAAGTACTGTAGTGGATTATAAGGCAGAGTAGTAAAGAGCAAAGAAAAAGGTTTGGCATAATGTAATTTTCAGGAAAAAAGAAAGAAAGAAATTGGATGAAAAAGCATGTCATATCAAAGATTATGGACACCATTTGACTAAAAGAGATAACCATATGCATGCTTTTAAATTTTTATTATAAGAGAGAGAGAGAGAGAGAGACCGTACCATGGTTGCTGGAGAAAACCAGTATAAGGTGAAGGTGCCTGGGCCTCCATAGCACCTAATGTATCACCATGGTAAGATCCTCTAAGAGCTAATACCTAATTGAGAAAAAACATATAGTCCAGGATTAGCTCCAAATAAAGGTTACGAGAAAGGATCCAATAGAAAATTGTTACATGAAAATCTATAAAAGAAAATCGTGCCATAGCTATTCATTCTATACAACTTATAGAGTAGCATTTGATCTGCAGATTTAAAAGTTAGGTAAGCGGATGCAAAGTATTTTTTTAGCCTCAGTCGTGACATCATAATGGTCCATGCATTAGATTCCATTGTAACATGATTTTCACCACCAATGTTGCAAATATACATTGAGTATGCAATATAAATGGCATCAGTGTTGATTTTGGTAAAGCTTGATTTCCTCTCTCTACAAAATCTCATTGTTTCTCTCTCTAATTTTGGATTGTAATTTGTCCTTTCACGGTTGATTCTCTTCATCCAGCTTAGAGATTACTACTAGTTCTTCTCAAGAGTACTCGATCTCCATCACTGATGTCTAGCAACAAGCCTGTGGAGTACAATCAGCGAATGAATTGCGTAACCCTTTCACTTATGAGTACTATGAAAATACGGTCCTTTCATTTTCTATCTACCGGATTGAAGCCTAGAACAAAGTCATTTTACCAGGTTTCCTATTAGCTCAAATAGCCACAATCCACTTATTATTGTTTAATTCTCCCCAGTTCTAGGAACTCTTTTCCAAATTGTTACACCACCTTGTGTAAGGATTTCCAGGGATAAAGCATTATATAAAGCATAAAAGATCAACTCCTTAATTTAAGAGGAGTAGTGGATCCTTTGTTGGATCTCAAAAATATCCATATATAAAAAACTATACCTAACATAAACCCGATGTATAAAGCACAAAAGATCAACTCCTTAATTTAGGAGGGGCAATAAATCCTTTGTTGGCTCTCACAAATCTCCACAGATAAAAAACCTATACCTAACATAAATCCCATGTACCACGCCCCATAGTTGAGAACTATATCAAAGCATAGATGCCCATGCACAAGGTTACCAAAAAGCCTCAAGTCTAACCAACTAATATATCTAATATTGAAAGTGGGGAGAATTTTCATTATTGATATACCAATACGAAGGACTAATATATACCAGTACGGCTTCCTTTTGGATTTCTCAAGGCGAAGCCGTTCGATGCACTGGTTTTCTAACAAGCACCCACTCATGCACATTGGTATCCCTACACTAATTGCACATCAAACGAAGCACCCTTCAACTCTTGAAATATACAACACCAATGCCCCTGTCTTGAAAGATTCTTATTTGGAATGCGCTTAAGATTTAAACCATAGGAACAAGTTTCATGATCGCTATCTCTATGTACGACCTTTTTCCCATAGTTATCTATGATCTAAAGGTTTCAACCAAATGCATTATCAACAAAGACAATGTATATTCATAATATGAAGGACAAATTACAAAAACCTCACCTGAGCTTCGGCGAAATTACAAAAAACCCCTCAACTATTGAAAATTACCATTACCCCGCTAACGTTTGCATAAATTAACAAAAAACTCCTTTCATTAGAGTTCCGTTAGGTTTCTATCCAAAAAACTATATACTTTTCCCAAAATACCCTCATTCAACATACCATTAATTGTTGGTCAAAATGATGTATTACAAAAACCTCCCCAGAGGTTTGCTAAAAATGCCAACCCCCCCCCCCCCCCCTAATTATCTCAAATATCAGAATTTACAATACACCCCCTAAGGTCTGCCCCCGTCCAACAAAAAACTCCTTCCATTAAGGTTTCGTAAATAGGAGGGGAGAAAACAATTGTTTTTTTTTTTTCAAGACTTTAATGATTGATAAGATGCTCGAGATCTAGAAAAGGGTGTCAATGATAGACTAACGGTACCACCGGCAAGCAAATCGACAACTAGATTAAGGAGAACCCCTTTGGCCAACGACGAGGAGGCTTGGACGGGGATGTCTCTTATAGATCGGAATCTTTGAAGCAAGGTAGTTCCAGTAGTATCGACATAGTCGGATTCTGGAAAAGTTCACCGGAAATGCGGGAATCGAGGTGCATTGATCAATAGTTAAACGAGGTCAAACGATATTAACCAACCATCACTTTAGAGTTGGGAGTGGGGCGATGCTTTAGATGTGGGGAGGCCGCCATCGTCGCCATTGAGGGTGTAGTTGTAAATTCTAATACCTATGGGATTTTTTGTTTTGTAATTTCACCAAACCTTAGGGGGTGCTTGTAAATAAAATGTGAAGGGCAATTTCGAAATTTCCAGCCCACATTAACTATTACATGATTTATGCAAACATTAGGCGGGTAATGGTAATTTCCAATAGTCTGAGTAATTTCGCCTAACCTCAAGAGAGGTTTTTGTAATTCGCCCTAATATGAATAGGGCCATTTACAGGAGAACATTAATCGGATAGAAAGTTCATCCAAGAGTAGTTTTTACATGCCAAAACAATTGGCTAGTCGAGCACTATTCTAACAAATCCACCCTTACTGTCAAATACAAGATCTTGCAATACATATACATCATTCTCAACAAACACACTCTGAACAGAAACTGTCTCCTTTTGAGCTCTCTATCTACCCACCAATGGGGAAAAAGTGAGGATAAATGCAAATCTAAAGAAAAACATAACAGTAATAAAAAGGTGTTTTATGCGCGCGCGCGCACACAGAGGGAGAGAGGGAGGGGCATAAAGTAACAACACAAGTCAACTAAGAAACATCTACCTACAACTTGAGACAGTTGTACAGACCTTGAGATCCATGCATCTTCCTTTCACATCAGAATTCACAAGGTCCAAGAGCAGTTTATTATCACACAAGAACTTACGAAATGCCATTTTAAGAGCAATTTCTACTGCTGTTGATCCATTATCAGAGAAGTAAACTCGTGAAGCCCATCCTGCGAAAATGACAGTTAAAGTTAAGCACAAATAAACGTGCAATTAATTCAGCAACCCAAAAGTTCAGAAGACAGAACCATCACATCAGGGACATTGAAATTAGACAAAAATTATATGAATACAACTGAAATATCATGTGGTCCTGATAAGTGGCATAGTTTATACACCAACTTTTCATTATTCCTACATCATGGTTGAAATGTAACAGTCCAACTCAAAACATATCAGTTAATAAAGAATGCTATTATAGGCATTTCAAGAGCCATTGTGTGCTCTGACTCAACACTTCCTAATAAAAGCTTCATTCTCATTCTCCTTTAAAGTAATTGATACTAACTGAAATGAAAATTACAATGCAAATTTGCATGTTGTTTGCAAAGATACAAACAAAGGTGAGCATATAAGTTTCATGCACAAGGTGGGGAGAAGTGTTGTTGAGATTCAAAAGCTTCAAACTATCACCATGAAAGAGATACATAACCATACATTTGTTTGTCTGATAATCATGTCACCATGGTTCCAAAATCTAGGACACCTATTGATATGCTTGGACTTGCAAAGGACCTACTATACATCTTCATGAGAATCAGTAACTCAAGATAAAACATAGACAAGTAGACAACTAGCCAGAACAAAATAGGCATATTTTAGATGAATAGAGTACATTACTAGCAAACTCACAGGTGGAGATTTCTTCAGTTAATTTATCAAATTCTGTGTTTCATTCTTAACTTATTAAGTAAAAGGAAAGATATTTTTGGAAAAAAAAAGGATCAACTGTCGAAGCGAAGAGAGTCCAAGAAACTAATTGTTTTAGTAAATGAAAAGGAAGCCTTCTATTTAACAAGAAGGATCATTCAGGCAATTTTATTCCCTGACAAGAAACAGGCTCATCTCATAATTGTTCTTAATTTTCACCTCTCCAGTAAAATAAGGATGAAAGTCGTGTTTTACCTACTGCTTTCAGAGAAATAATGCATCTCCATAAATGTACTAGAAGATGAGAAAGACTGATATAACAGTTCACATGAGTACACATCCCACAAAACAATTGTCAAAAAAAAATGAGGACCAAATACATCTAATACCCAGAAAATAATGTGTGCCGCCTTCCTTATATACCATCCTTTGAGAAAAAATGACAACATTTATCCATCACAGCCAACAGCCTTAAAAGTTTCATGACCTTATCGCTTGGATTAAGAATAGTTTCTCTACATTTCTGGACCTAAGTTTCCAACAGATATGTGTTCCATACTTATCATTATTTCTTCAAGTAAAGTGGTAATCCAAAATGAATTGCCAACAGCAGAAATGGAATTCAAAAGGAACACTTGCGAAAATATTATTAAGGTGCATTCTGGTATTCATAGAAGAAGAATGAAAAATTCAAGTTCAAGAAATAATAATAGAAGAAGAACTGTAGACTTGCCTTTCCCCACACCGTCAAGTAAAAGTTCAGCTAATTCTAGAGCTGGCTCATATACATTCTCCGGGAACATCACATGACCATATCTAGCAGCGGTATAGCACATGTCTCTCGCAAGTTCAACCTGTAACCACCTAAAGAAATAGTGGTAATGTGACTAGCAGAAATGTCAATGAACATATGGCATTCAGAATATTCCAAAGAAAAACAAGACAAGAATATTAAAGAATTTTCAGAAGGGAACTTATGCAATTCATGTCATGGGATTTATAAAAATACTATTTGACAAGTATAATAGGCTTGCATTCAAGTGATTTGTTCAACTCATTTCTGCATTCCCTTCTGCCAATAATCAATCTCCCCCTACCCACCCTATCAACCCTGCAAATAAAAATAACAAAATGGTGCTTGTCTGACATCAAACAAGATGAGAAGTAGCTACATTCAATCCTCAGTGATGAGATACGAGATTTTACTATGGGCCATTTTGCCTGGTACCCAAAGTATCAGTAGCTAGCAGCCAGATAATCCCCATTATCAAGGGTATGAGAAACTCTGACAGGGGGTGATCTTGTTTAATTATCCCTGTTGGAAGAGAAAAAATATGTTCGTGTATTATTCATAGTCTCCTATCTCCTTTATATAGAGATGGAAATAGAAAAGAGTCCTAAGCAAACTAGAAATAAAGTAACAAGGTAATATTAGAATTCTAATTGACATAGGAATCCCAACCCTACCATAATATGCTAACTTACCAAATATTCTATTAGATCTTCTAACACTCCCCCTCAAGCTGGAATATGCTTAAGAAACATACACAGCCTGCTAAAAAGAAAAACAACAATGAAAAACATAAAAATAATCCTAACAAATTGAAAAATATCCTAACATATTAGATATTTCATTCCTCCCCCTCAAGTTGAGAATTCTAGAAGGTTGAAACACCAAGAAGTGACAAAAGTAGCAATCTGGTTGCAAAGAGCACAATCTCATCATGACTTGATAAATTGATAAAGAACACGATTAAATCGTGAAAGTATAAAATAGAATCAGGGCTAAACGTGATTGAATGTATAAATCATGATTGGACCTTGATAAGTAAAGAGTAAATTATGAAGAGAGTTCATCAAATTGTGAGAGAAGTTGACAAATCACGGGAGAGCCATGACAGAGATAAAAAATCATGACATTGCCATGACAGTGAAAAGAGCATAATTGAATTGTGACAGCAAGATAAAAGATCACGATCTAGTCGTGATAGAAATCAGAGTTTACCTATGACAAGAGAAGAAAAAAGGATCACGATATCAATCGTGACAAGAGAAAATCACAACATAGTTATGATAGAAATCACAATGTAATTGGGAAAACAAGATAAAAGATTACCACATAGGAAAAAGAGTACCACATAGGTGTAAAAGAATGACAAAAATACGGGGAAAGTTTTGAAATTGCTTGGAAAGTTATGATAGACATGAAAAATAAAAAGGTAAACAGTTTTTCTTTTCTTTCTTTTTTGACATGAAGGGGTGGGTTTAAAAAAAGAAAAAGAAAAAGAACCTAGAAATTGAGAAAATTTTGGTGAGGCTCTAAAAAACATACAGCAATTGGGTTGAGGTGGGTAGTTTGGAGAAGTTTCAATAGCAACGACGACAAGGAGGGGTGAGTAGTATGGAGAAGTTTGAAGAATATTCAATAGCAACGACAATAGGAAAGGGTGGGTCGCGGGAAGAAGAGGCATTAACAAATATTTCTACCACCTCTTTATTTTATTTTTTTCTTCTTCTTCTTCTGAACCTGCTGCGATACCACGTTGAAAGAGAAAAAATATGTTTGTGTATTATTCATAGTCTCCTATCTCCTTTATATAGAGATGGAAATAGAAGAATACAAGAGTCCTAAGCAAACTAGAAATAAGGTAATAAAGTAATATTAGAATCCTAAATGATATAGGAATCCTAACCCTACCATAATATGCTAACTTAGCAAATATTCTATTAGATCTTCTAACAATCCCAAAGACTCTCACAACACAACTAATGTCTTCAGTAGGGATTTAAAAAGAAGTGTGAGCCCACTTTCAACAGAAGGAAATGTAATCATAAGAATGAAGTGAAGCATGAAACTAGCGATGAGATCTCAACATTGAGATATTGCACAATCGAATCAAGTTTGTACCATACTCGCTATAATTAATAGCAAGGGAAAGATAAACTGACCTGCAAGTTAGCATTAGGGCCTTGTGTCCACCAACTTGCACAAGCATCAAATTGTTGAGAAATCCAATTAAAACTCTGAAAATAATCCACGCATGGCACAAATTAAGCCTACATTTCATTAGCAATTTTAATATGAAGCATGTCAATGAACTAACATGAAGCTTACAACATGAAGACACAAATGCATTTTGGTGATATAAATTAACATCAAACGAAGAAATTCTTTAAACTCACTATCATACTGCTAAATATAAGCAAGACCCTATATCTATAAAAATGACAGGAACACCTTTGAAACTGACTTATTAAATTGCGAACCTTGTGAACAGCAAAGTTCTCTCCGCAGCGTGAATCTATAACTGTAACCTTTTCTTTGGATACAAGCTTGTGCTGAGTGAACGGCCACCAGAATATGTCACATGCTTTCTTTGGCATGTCATGTAATCTCTGGATTCTTTCCAGAAAAGCTGAAAGCATTATCTCCTTGAGAGAGGTGAAAACCATCCGGGACTCATCAAACCATGATATCAGGTCATCTGATATGTCTGTTGGAATTGATGGAAGCACGAGGACAGGCACTCTAAAAATGTCAACAAAAAAATAATGATAAAACTTTTGTTCCTTTCAAGAAACAATTTTAATGCACAACATAAAAGAACATTTACCCCTTCCAAACAAAATGGACAAGGGATGAACACTACAAACTCACACACATTTTACCACCAGAAAACTGCAGAGCGTGTGAGCTCAAAGTGTTTGAACATGCGACTTCTGAATTTTGAAGGAACAGAGGAAAAAAACAAATTCATTACCTATCTCTGAAATATGATAATAATGGAACCTCATTCTTGAGACCATGATCTTCAAAAATGACTGCAGCTACATCATATCCCCGAAGCTTTAGACTTTCATAAGCAGATATAGTTCCAGAAATACCACCTAATCGTCCATCACCCACAAGAATTGCTGGCAGGCGGAAAGGGCTGCCACAACAGACCAGAAATATCAAAATTGAACACAAAGTAAGATAACATGGATATATCCTTGCGTAATATCAAAAGAACTAACTAGTTTTAGTTGTGGTGCATTTTCGTTGGAAAACATATACTGTCATTCTTCCATGTCAATTTCACATGAGATTTCAACACCAGACTAGGTTGACATCCAAGCTTTCATCTAACACTTTTGAAAAAAGAGTGACTGATGGCTAAGAATGTCAATGTTCTACATCACATAATATACTTCTCCAATGCAGAATAAAACTCAGATCAAGAATGCTTGTATTTAAATTTATACAGCATCTTATGCATTTCATTCCTAATTTAAGCAGCAATTTGCGGCTTCTTTGATAAGTTGTGCTTGGTGTATAAATATATCAAGTCAGTTTCAAACATCAATACAATGTCTTCCATCTTATTTATCTTAGTTCCATTTGGATAATGTGATTCTGTTATGTGCTAAAGGGCTACAAATAAAGTGCACACAAACCGATATAGGTCGCACTGAAGAGATCCTGATGGCCCCGGACTTGCTACACCACCAGCAGTCTCAATGACACACATAACTTCCGATTCTTCTGCACTAGACGATACACCCACCAAACCATTTCTTAAGCATCTCTTCAGCATGTCCAAGACCTCTGCATCCTTGACCATTGCACCTTCCCTCTCAGCAGCCAAATGAGGCGACACAGCTTCTTTCCACCCACACATCGTCGTACAAACAACTTCTGAGACAGGAAACAGCTCTGCTTCACTACTCTCACTCCCCTGCAGTTTCCTCTCTTCATGCCACTGCAAATTCTCCAATCCACCACCAAGCTTTCCACCTTTCTCAACCACCTCAGCCCCGAAAGCTTCAGTACTTGAACTACCAACAACATTCCCTAAAATGCCACTTGCAGCGGGAACTGAAGCTCTAAGAACAGAATTCGACGCAAAAACCGAAAACGGCTGTGGTTTGTAAAGCAAAAAATTCTGAAAATTTTCTGTAAACAAAGCGTGAATCAGAGTCCTCAGGGAACCCAGTCTGAATTGGCTTAAGATAAATAAATCTCTTCTTAGGAAATGGAGCTGAGGAGGAGCAGACGAAGGACATGGAGAGGCCGGCGGAGACAAGGGTTTTGCCGAGGGAGGTGTTGGAAGCCCATATTGTGTAAATTGGGTGTGTGAGGGGGTACTCTATTGCTGAGTGGAGGCGACGGCGGCGGTGGAGAAGATGGGACTGTCTGAACACGCGGCGGCAGAGAGAAACTGAGAAGAGAACGGTGGTGAGTGGCATTGTGTGTGTGTGTGTGTGTGTGTGTGAGAGAGAGAGAGAGAGAGAGCAGCCCTAGCAGTTGGGTAGTTGAGGGTGGGGAAAGGGTTTTAACGGCTACCGAGAAAATGGTGCGAAAATTCAAACGTTATCGTCTAATCTTTAGGCCGCTTACTGATTTCATTGGCTGGGCGGTCGGTCTATCAATGAGCTACCACATGACAACTGGCCAGCTCTTCTCTTACAGATAATAGATTTTTAAACTAAGCAATAATGACTGCAACCTTATTTTTTTACGTTAGAGTTGGAATATAATAATTTCGAAGTGTTTTGAGAATGTATTTGCACAAGTTTTTGTTAGCGGCTTCTTGATTTTTAGCTAGGAAAAAATAAAAAGCGAAAAATAAGTGAAATGAATGATTCACTGCTTTTGCTTTTGTTTCAGCCGATATAAGTGCAAAATGCAAAGGCACCTATAATAGCTTCTCGCTTTTTTATTCTTACTTTTTATCTTTTGATGAATAATTTCAAGTAAAAGTTATTGTTATTTCCAAACACCACCGAATTCTACGAGCTACTTCTTTCAGAAGATCTATATTTAAGCACTTGCGAAAACACAAACTCTTGCAAAACACACCCTAAATTCTGTTTGTTTTGAAACTTAATGTGAATAGCTTAAAGAAAAACCACTTTTTTTTTATTCTTCTGTTTCGTTTTCTTTTTTGTTAAGTCCAATTAAAAACTAACTTTTTTCTTCCAAAGCCTTTCCTAAAATTAAGTGTATTGCTTCTAGAAAAAGCCCATCCAAACAACAGCTGACAGTTGCAATATAAACTAGCAATATAGTAATATCATTGATAAGCCATAAACACTTAAATCCAAAGAGCTCAAACGCGCCTTCTCCACTAAAAGTCTTGAGAGAAAAACATTTATCCAACTAAACATCGACCAAAATTTTCTGACACTGAGAAAGCAACAACATTTGTTGCCATCAAATTCATCCTTCAACAGCCGCAGACAAAAATGCTCTTCCGGGTTGCCTATCGGCCAACGGTCCATGGCATCCAAGAAGCTGCAATATTTAAAAGAAACCGATGCTCAAAATTTACATTGCAAAACCAAAGAATATAAGAATCTAGTACGCGATGGAGGTGAAAGCTGTTTGATGGACCTTTTCCATTCGCAATAGTACAAAAATTATTACAAAGAAAATTTTAAGTTGTTAGTGACAAAAACAAACCTTAGCATTCACCCCATCAGGAACAATCCTATTCTCGGTCTTCCATTTCACATAGTCGGTGCGGCTGAATTTGGTGAATCCCCTGAAACGAAGATACAGCAACTCAGTAAACAAGAATCAGTGAGCCAAATTTATTTTTTCCCACTTTCTGTCTGGAACACAATATAATCACTCAAAATTTATCGGATGTCACAAAGAGAAGTACAAGGGAATAATTGAATTCCCGAACAAGATGATTAAGAAAGGTCTCAGAATGAGTGTGTAATCAAGATGGAGTCACATTGCAGGAATAATTAGCAAGTGGGTAGTAGAACAATGTGAATAAAATCAGAAATAAATGATAGTTGGGACAAGAACAAGAAGTGGACAAGCAAATTATACAAGATACTTTGTAAGCAATAAGAATGACTGTAGAAAACTTAATCCAATACCATTTCCTGCTGACAATGATCTTCTGGCGACCAGGGAACTTAAATTTTGCACGGCGCAAAGCCTCCTGAGCATGATGGCTGTTCCCATCCTTGCAGCGCACTGATAAGAGGACCTGACCAATGGCTACACGAGCACAGGTACCCTGTGGCTTGCCAAAAGCACCCCTCATGCCAGTCTGGAGCCTATCAGCCCCGGCACACGACAACATTTTGTTGATACGCAAGACATGGAAAGGGTGAACCCTCACTCTCAAGTGGAAAGCATCCTTTCCAGCAGCCTTGGTCATGTACTTGTTGCATGCAATGCGTGCAGCTTCCAAAGCCTCACTCGAGACATTTTCCTTCTCCCAACTAACCAAATGCACGCAGAAGGGGAACTCATCAACGCCCTTCTTCTTCATCCCAACATCGTAAATCCTGATCTTTGGATCTGGCACACCACGACAGTAGCGTGACTTTGGGTAGGGTTTGTTCTTAATCTGGCGATAACACCTTGCAGGTCCTGAAATTTGAGGAAAGAGAAAGACTAAACCAATGCACATCATAGACAAAGAGTTATACGTCAATTAATATATTTGAAAAATGAAGCAAGCATATACAGGGCTTCAGATAAGCTTTGGAAGCACAACTAAGAACTTCTGTTTCTTTTAACTATTGGGCTAAAGTTAAGCGCATCACAAAATCACAATTTTCTTCCAATGCGAGTCACGAAATTGCTTCACTCATCCCAAAAAACATGGAAAACAAACTGCTTTAACTGGATTAACATCATTAGGCCACTACTTATCAGATAAAAACCCTGATACATCAAGCATCATCTATCTCTTAAACTTTTCCTATATCAAAACATTTTGATAAAACAGAATGTTGAATAAGACCCAACATTTCCCATAAAAATCATAAATATCAAAAATCATCTCCCCAGTGCCTCAAATTCAAGATACTTTTGCAAGATTACAATAATGTTCTATTGGACAACCCATTATTGTAATGCAAGGATCCCCACTGGGGACAATTAACATTTCCACAATAAAATTTTAGATATGAAATAAACAGAAACCTAATGGTCCCTCAATCAGATTGAAAAAACATGACATGAAACCCAAGAGCTATATTTGACTGCCGAAACCAACAAATAATGAACGACATTAGCTTTTTGTGCATCGATATCTACCAAATGATACATACAAACAAGTATTCGTGCGATAAATTAACGAACAGAAGAAGCTTACTTCTCCCCATCTCGAGCTTGTCTCCTCCGACCAAAGAGCAATGCCGACACCCTAACCCTAATTGATGAGGGGAAGATGATGGATTTTATACGAAAATGTTTGACCTCTCCCATGTGGGGTTATGGATATTGGCTACTTGGACATCTCTCCGGCCCATATTCAAATCAACATATTACCTATTTCTTCGCCCAATATGTGTGCTTATATTTTGACATAAAGTCGCATACCGGGCACACCCGATTCGTGTATATAATAAAATCAAGATATATTTTAATCGAAGTATTAAATTTTAATACTATAAATTGAACTTTTTTGGATTCTCCATGCAAATATATATGTTTCTTGCATATTTTTTTATTATTTATATTATCTTTTTAATTATTCATAATATGTTATTAAATTTACCAAAGTCCAAATATTAATTTAGAAGTAAAAACAAATAGACACAAAATGGAATAAGAAATGTGAGAGAGCGGAGAGAACTGAGAATAGAAGGAGAAAAATAAAAAAAGATTCGTTGTTCTAGAGAAGAGCAATGATAGAGGAAAGATAAAAATAATTAACAATTATTGAGGTTATTCTGAAAATACCAATACCAAAAGAAGTTAAAATCCCTCATATTTAATACAGTAGTATAAATAATTAAGAACACTATTTAATTTTAATCTAGGAGTTTAAATATTTAATAATGAATGGCTAGATATATTTGAGATATTGAATGAATAAAGTAATAATTAATAAAATTTGAAACAATTTAAAATTTAATTAGTGAATTTATCTTATACATTGAA
Source organism: Petrea volubilis (assembly GCA_026212405.1). NCBI lineage: Eukaryota > Viridiplantae > Streptophyta > Magnoliopsida > Lamiales > Verbenaceae > Petrea > Petrea volubilis. The sequence continues at coordinate 22,535 of JAOWBU010000469.1, forward strand.
GAGTTTAAGTTAAAAAAATAGATAAATTTAGATAATATATATATGCAGTTTGGTTTGGTTCAGTGCGATGCAAGTTGAGTACAAAATTAGAACGGGACTCATTTTAAGGTGTGGTTTTAAACTTAATTATTGAACCTTGATTTTTAAAAAAAATTGACCAAAACAGTGTTGTGCGGGTGGTTTGGGTAGTTTTTTAAAATTTATACTCACCCCTAGCATATATATAGTGGGTAATGAGTTATTTTTCAAAATATACTTAACAAAGAATTTTATAATAATACTCAACAAAATTGATATAGATCCACATAAATATATATAATCAAAACTCAAAGAGTATTTAGATCTCTCTCTCTCTCTCTCTCTCTCTCGGTATTCTCACAATCAAAAAATATATTCAAAAATATGATGAATGAGATTGAGTAAAAATAAACCACCAAAAATAAAAATAGAGTACAAAAAATTAAAATTCTTTTTATATAACTTATATAAAAGTCAAATTTTTTATTTTAAGGGATGAAAATTTGAAATTCTAATAAATATATATACTAAAAAATAAAGTTTTAAAAATTTGAAGGGGGCGACCGCCAGCCGGTCCCCCATCCCCTGCCCGCCCCACACCCCACCCCACCTCACCTCACCTCACCTCACCTCACCCCCTTCACTCCATCACTAAATATATACGATTTGATTATATCTAGATTATTGAATGTAGTAATAAAATCCATGCTAGGTGCATAGAAGAATTCTCCATACAATCACACCATACTATTAATTACATTTAGTTGAGTACAACAAATAATCATAGGTCATCAAATCTATATTAAGGAACTAGAGAAATAATCACACCCCAAAAATGGGATATAACTGACGATGCTATCAAGACAAACTTCAGAGACAAGAAGCTCTCAATTACCAAGTCATATATCTATCTACACACACACATATATATAAGTATGCGAAACTGCAACAATCTTATTAGTTCAAACGTACATAGCATCTAAAATTCCGAAAAATAATTCACAATAAAAAGTTCATAATTTTACCCAAGTTTTCAGACTAAACAATGGAAAAGTAAAACTAAATTCATAATACAGCACGATCATCTTCTGGTCTCGAACACTTCACTAGTTTACTCGTCATCAAGGAAACACCTAAGTATTAGAAAAACAATAGCAAGAGGTGAGGTTGAATTCAATAAGCAGTTCATGACATTCTCAACTAGATCGAGCATATTTTAAAGAGAAAATTACAGTGACCACCCCTAAATATAGGCTGAATTACGAAAAATTTTCCTAAAATGTTTATAATTATTAGGGATAATTACTCCCACCACCCTTGAGTTTAGGCCAAATTACAAACAACACCCTCTTATATCGATAATTACCGATACCCCTTGAGTTTTGTTTTCGTCTTTCAATTTCCAACTTCCGTTAGATTAATTAATGGTTAACATTCGTAAACCCAATTGAACTTCTAAAATTGCCCTTTTGAAGACGGGAATGTTATTTGACCAATTGTAAATTGACCCTTTTACCCTTATGGCTAATTTTATGTTTTATATTGAATAAATAAGAAAATATATTTGAACATTTTTTATTTATAACATCTATATATATACATATTTGCACATAATAGATATTTATACATAATATAAACACTATACTGTGATACAAAAATATATTTGCACATTTTTTAAATTCATATACATAATATAAATATATATACACATAATATACAAAATATTTATAAATATAGACATATGTATGTATAATATAAAAATTATTTATAAATATATATACACACACATACCGCCCGCCGCCACCGCCCTCCATCCGATCTAGAGTGAGAGGAAGAGATACAGAGGGAGAGGGGAGAGAGAGACAGAGAGATACAAATGAGGGAGAGGAGAGAGAGAGATAGCTAAGGGGGAAGAGAAACCCTCCTCCATCGCCATTTGCTCCTGTCGCCCTCCACCGCTGCTGCTGCCCACCTTCTGATCTAGAGTGAGAGGAAGAGATACAGAGGGAGAGGAAAGAGAGAGATATACAGATGAGGGAGAGGAGATTGAGAGGGGGTGGGGGGGAGACGAGGAGAGAGAAACCCTCCTCCACCGCCATCTGCGCCCGCCGTCCTCCACCGCTCACCATCTCCACCCGCCACTGCTAGAGAGAGAAAGAGATCTCAGATCTAGATTTGAGAAAAAAGGAGTAAAAAGAAAAGAGAGAAAAAAAAAAAGAAAGAGGAAGAGGAAGAGAGATTGAGAGGCAAAGAGGGAGAAAAAGGTTGGGGTGGGGGGCGGTGGTGTGAGTGACGGAGTTAGGGCGGCGATGCGAGAGCGGGGGGGTCGAGGAGTAAGGGCGGTGCCGGCGATGCGAGTGACAGATTGAGGCGGCGGTGCGAGGGCTAGGGTGATGGAGTGAGATAGCAATGGAGGGGGGTGGTTTGAGTGAGGCAGCGGCGGCAATG
>JAOWBU010000470.1:0-25000 GCA_026212405.1 Petrea volubilis
TCGAACTTTTCATGTAACTGTTTAGGTGTTTGTTTCAACCCATAAAGAGATTTGATAAGTTTACAAACTTTGTTTTCACTCCTGACTTTTACAAATCCCTCAGGCTATTCCACATACATCTCTTCCTCTAGATCACCATACAGGAAGGTTGTTTTCACATCCATCTAATGGATAGAGAAGTTATATATGGAGGCCAGTGCAATCAGCAGTCGGATTGTAGTTAATGGAGCTACAGGGGAATACGTATCAAAATAGTTAATCACTTTTTTTTGCCTAAACTTTTTGGCAACCAATCTAGCTTTATACTTATCTATAGTACCATCAGCTTTCAGTTTCCATGTCTCGTTATAGACAATGGAGTCAATTTGCTTTTGATAGCTATTTTCCAATGCTCAGCTTCTGAAGAAGCCACAACATCTTTGAGAGTCATAGGATCATCCTCGATATTGTAGGTGACAAAGTCACTTCCAAAGTCTTTAATGATCCTAGCTCGCTTATTTTGGCGAGGTTCATTAGCTTTCCCAAAAGCGGAATTGGAACTACTAGAATTTATTCTCCTCCATTTGTCATCCTTTCCACATGTTTAGGAATAGAACCAGATGCGAGGGCAGAATTTAAAGTCAAAACATCTTCAGATATTCCTTGTTTCAAAGGAAATACATTTTCAAAGAACGTAGCATCATGAATATTGACTATTGTATTAACCTCTATGCTATGAATCTCAGACATAATGACTAAGAATCTCAAGGTAGAACTTGTTACCATATAGCCCAAAATGATCGTATCAATAGTTTTCGGACCAAGCTTCTTCCGTTTGCATTTAGGGACTAAGACTTTTGCAAGACATCCCCACACTTAGAAATATTTAAGGCTTGGTTTTCTGCCTTTCTAGAATTTAAATGGAGTGTGCTCTTTGTGTTTCAGATGGACTCTATTCAGAATATAGCAAGCCGTATTCAAAGCCTGCCCTCACATATATTTAGGCAGTCTAGAATTCGAAAGCAGACTGTTAATTATATCTTTAATGTTCTATATTTTTTGTTCTGCTACCCCATTCAAAGAAGGTGAATATGGAGAATAATATCAAATTTTTGGCAATATTCAACAAATGAGCTTGACTCATATTCACATCCTCTATCTGATCGTACTCTTTTAAGTTTCTTGTCAGTTTGATTTTCAGCTTTCATTTTAAAAATATTTACTACAATATTTATGTATCGTTAAATAATAATAAGTGCTTCATCTTTATGTTTCGTTAAATAAACTTAACAATATTTACTGCAATCATCTATAATAGTGATAACGTATCAATCCCGATCTCGTGTTAAGACCCCATTGAACTCACAAATATATGTGTGTACTAAATCAAGTATTTCAGTGCCCCTTTCAATTGTTTGATAGGGTTTCTTACTTGTTTAGCTTCTACACACACTTGACACTTGTTATTCTGTCCAATGTCATTTGTTGGAATCAGATTTAAATTTATCATTCTTTTAATAGAACCAAAATTTAAATAACCTAACCAACAATACCATACAACACAATTTTCTATATTATTAACAAAAATAGAATCATAAAAGTTCGAACTATTAAAACTAGAAACACTAGCATAGTCAATCTGTATTTTCAATAAACCTTCTGATAAATAGCCTTTGCCAACAAAAGTTCCGTAATGTAAAATTATAACTTTATTTAGCTTAAACGAAAGCTTACAACCCTCTCTAATTAACATAGAGCCACTGACAATATTCAATCTAATAGAAGGGACATGATGCACTTATTGCAGAGATAGTGTGTGCCCTGAAGAAAACCTTAGGTCAATATATGGGTCCTATCCCAAGTACTGGTACGGCACTTGCATTTCCCATCCTCATAGATTGTCTATTAATTGGCTTGTATGACACAAATAGAAATTTATCAGCACAAGTGTGCACATTTTCTCCAGTGTCAATGAGCCAATCGAATGGTTCATAAACAGTCAAAAGTTTGGGTTCAAAATAAACATACCTGTCAATGTGTCCGTGAGAACTAACAACGCTAGCCTTAACCATGTTGACCACTGGTCCTGAGGATTTTGGTTTGGTCTTTCCTTTATCTCTCTTGTTGGGACAATCTCTAGCATAGTGACTAACATGTCCTCAAGTCCAGTATGGTTTGTTTGCTTTTGACTTTTTAGCTTTGGCTTTGCTTTTATCAATTGTTTTGGAGTTTGGATTGATATTCTTAAGCTTAGGGTTTCTCTTTTCAATAGTCAAAACGTTTGCTTTTGACTGATGTTAAATTGGCATTGAATGCATTTGATTCCTATGTTACTCTTCTATACTGATTGCAATCATTATATCATCGAGGGATAAATTCCCTTTCTAATGTTTTAAAGTCATTCCAAAATTTTCCCAAGAACGGGGAAACTTTGCAATGACTGCCTTCACTATCAACTTTCTGAAAGCTTTATTTCAGTTTCAGCAAGTGAATGCTCCAGATTTATTAGTTCATGGGTTTGTTCAAACACTGATCTACACTCTAGCATTTGATACTTCAGGAATTTAGAAATAAAATACTTTTCGAGCCCTTGCTTTTCAGTATTATATTTCTTATCCAACACTTCTAAAGCGATTTTGTTTTGTGGGAGTCGGAGCAATAAAGATCGAATAGAACATGTTTTAGTGCTGACAAAATGATTCCTCTGCGTATTTGGTTCCGCTCCTCCCACAAAGCGATTTCAACTATTTTTGGGTCCGTATCAATAGGTCCTGACTTGTCAGACTGAATCACAGACAAGAACCCATTTATTGTCAACCAAACCTTCATTCATTGTTGCCAATATTTAATGAATTGGACAGTAAATGGTTCAGGCAAACCACTCAAGTCAATTTTCAAGGAACCAAAAGAAGCAACAGTTGGACTGGAAGCCATTATAAATATATTAAATGAATAAACTGCGGATATTTCTCTAAGATTTTATAAAAAACAATTGGATCAGAATATCAAAAAATATAATATTTACATGCGTGGATTTATTCGATAATATAAGTACAATACAATAACAGTTTTACAGAAACACTATAGCCAAAAATAAATTAAATAATACCGTAAATAAATAAATAAATAAATAGGAAACTTCGGTAGACTTATTAGTTTTTATTTGTAATACAGTGACTGAATCGCCGAGTTGAGCTGGTTAGCCTTAAAGAAATATTTGCCCTGAAAACTTTTAGAGGTGAACTTAGAGAAAACTGTTTTTTCTTCGCACTAATCACTTTTAGAGAACAATTTGATCACTCGTATTTTTCTTATGTCTTGTGTGTTTGCATAAAACCAGGGGACAACCTTTTATAGGGGTGGAAGACAGATGTTGGCACATTAACACCTGGCACATTAATTTGATCGCTCTCATTGCCAACGGACATGCTATGTACCTGGACGCAAAAGTGGACAACACCTAAAAACGTGCTGACAACCAGGTAACGTGTCTGAAGTTAATGCAATAGGTTCAAACCACGTTAAATTAATTCAATAATGATTAATTTAAAATTCAGAAAATCAAACTGTTACTTTAAGGGCAATTCAGTAAAAAGTAAGCCCGAGACTGAGAGTTGGAGTCGAGTTGGGTCGAGTTAGGTCTGGGTGGGGTGGGCATGTGTGGGGCTACCCATATGTAGTACTTAGTTGTTTAGTTTACACTACAACAACAGATAACCACATAAATACTAGAGTTGTCAAGGCCAAATATCCAATGTGGGATATTTTCCACTTAGCTTTTAACACATAAGATAGCATTACCTTAGACTTTATCTATTGATTTCCATTAGAAATGGTTTAATCCAAGATTAGCCTCTGGTAAATATCATCTTAATAAGCCCTTTTCTAGTAGTGTTAGTTTCCTTAATTAGAGGATTTGGTTAGCACAATTGTAATGATTAGATTAGCTCTGTAATGTTGTGATTGATTCTCTGATTCTATTAAGAGAATTTCTCTCTATTGTATTCTTTATATATTTTATTATCTATCTTTTGAGGGAGATAAGGAAAAAACAAAACAAGAAATATGACAAAAATTTGTTCATATAATTTGTCTTTGTTTTTCTTCATGGTACTAAAGCCACCTCTAGACCATAGTAATTGCGTTTAATCATTGCAAGAAATGGCAAATCCTTTCTAATATGATGTTACGTCTAGTTAAGAAAATATTATTTCGAAGAACAATGGAGAATCAGATAGTAGCCTTCGATGTTATGGGTCACAAACTGTATGCAAACAACTTCCTTTAATGTTGCTATCATGGCTATTGCATTGTCGCACGAGTTGTGGAATTGAATAGCCTTGAAAAGTTAAGATTGATGTCTAAGTAAAGAGTTACGTGTCTTTATTATCTTTATTATGACATGGTCTCACGAGTTATGGCATGATCATAATTGAGGTAATAAAAACTATAGTTGATGGGTCCAACTTAACATCTAGTAGCATGGATGTCTCACGAGTTGTGGGTCCATATGAAAAGTGAGGCAAAATAAATCAAGACTTGTATAGAGATGCAATTGGCAAGGTAGTTGCCTACCTTAAGATTATTATTAGATGTCTCACGAGTCATGGGTCCAACGATAATGCTTTCTTCGAATTCCTAATTGAGTGTCATATGATTTGATTAAGCAATGGGAGGTAACTTATGATAGAAGACCATATCATATTTACATATTATTTTAATCGAATGAATGCTAAATAGTTCTCCGCTTCTCTATTTGTATATTAATTGATACTATCTGCAAAATGGCCTAAAACCAACTTCACTCAAACCTTGAAGCTAATAAACTTACTGGCCCAAATTTTGCTGATTGGCTGAGGAGTCTCAAGATAGTCTTGGATTCAAAAGAAAGGACCCATTGCCAAGTGGAAATTTGATGACCTCAAAATGAGGTATTTGATATTGGCAACACTGTTAAACGAGCTCCAAAAATAGCATGAACATATAAACCATGCCTCTAATATCTACAGGTGTTTAGATGAGATCTATAAAACATCACATAAATTTGAGTGTTATGCTACATCACAAGAGCTGTTCAATCTAAAAATGACTGAGGGGTCCAGTGTTCGCGATCACGGTATCAAAATATTGGGTCTCGTTGAAAAATTAACATAGATGAACATGCTCGTGGACCCTAAACTTCAAGTAGATTTGATCTTGCAGTCTTTACCGAGCTCTTTCAGCCAATTTGTGGTCAACTTCAATAGGCACGACATGCATGTACCTATTGAAGAGTTGATTAACAAGTTGGTCACTGCATAATCCACTATGAAAAAGGACAGGCCTATGCAAATGGTTGCCTCCTCTTCTAAGACTATAAAGTCAAAGAAAGGAAAAGGAAAGAGTTCCAATAAAGGTAAGAAACCGATGAAAGCAATTGGTGGAATAAAAAAAAAGGTGAAAGCCAAAAAGACCAAAAACAGCAAGGTAGAGGATGTCTGCTTTCACTGCAAGAAGCCAGGGCATTGGAAGAGCAACTGCAAGGAATATCTTGTATCTCTCCAAAAGAACGGTAGGTTTCTTGTTGAAGTTAATCTTTCGATTAATGCACATTCTTGGGTATTGAATACCGGCTATTTTGCTCATCTATGCAATGATTTGTAGGTGATGACAAGAACACGGGAACTAAGTAAAGGAGAGTATGTCCTAATGCTTGGAAATGGAGCAAGAGTTGCTGCCAAGGCAATAGGACTGGTTCACTTAGTTTTAGAAAATAGTAATAGGCTTATCTTAAATAATGTCCTTTATGTTCCTAGTCTAGTGAAAAATTTAATTTCCATTTATGTACTTGATAATAAGGATTTTGAATTCTCAATCAGAGGTGGAAATTTTATGTAATAAAGAATATTCTTTTCTTTCACTTGGAACTCTCCAAAGTGGACTTACTTAACTAACACGCTTATTACTATTCTAAATATTCAACAAGCAAACAAATGTAAAAGGGATGACTTAAGCCTAGCACAACTATGGTATGCTAGACTTGGACATATTTCCAAAGAAAGGATAAACAAGTTAACTTCCTTAGGTTCGTTCTCTTTTGATGAACTAGAGAAATTAACCGCTTGTGAATCTTGTCTTAAGGGAAAAATGACTAAAAAATCGATTGGATTTGATCCATATGGATATGTGTGGCCCACTAAGTGTTAGTGCACGAGATGGATCTCCACATTTCATTACATTTACCGATGACTTTAGTCGTTATGGATATATATACTTGATGAGGCATAAATCTAAGGCTTTTGAAGAGTTCAAGGAATTTAAAAGTGAGGTTGAGAACCAAATGGGTCAAAAAATAAAAGCACTTCGATCAGATCGAGGTCGTGAATATTTAAGCGACGAATTCCTTGGTTATCTAAGAGAGAATGAGATTCTCTTATAGTGGACTCCGCCCAGCACACCCCAACTCAATGGAGTTTCCAAGCAAAGGAAAGTGTGATCCATGATGAGTTTCACAACCGTTCCTATATCCTTTTGGGGGTTTGCCCAAGAAATCGTTGCGAGGATACTTAACTTAGTACCCTCCAAGGTAGTGCCCAAAATGCCATATGAGATGTGGTATGGAAAGCCACCCTCTTATTCTTACTTGAAGATTTGTGGGTGTCCCACTTACGTTAAGAAGCTAGTGGGAGATAAAATTGGATTCAAAATGCACTTTTATGGGATATCCTAAGAACTCAATAGGATATTATTTCTATGATCCAACTGAACGAAAGATGCTCGTTTCAAGAAACGTTGTCTTTTTGGATGTTTTTCCTAACATAGCCAATTCAGTAGTTAAGGGTGTTCAAAATATCCAAAAACCGACCAAACCGATCAAAATCGAAAAAATCGAACTGCACATGTTTTGGTTTGATTTTCGGTTATCCATATTGAAAATCGAATGGAATTGGATTAGTTTGGTTATTCTTCAGTTAAAATCAAAGAAAAACCGAAAACCAAAAAAATAATTGGTTCGGTTCGGTTCGATTCGGTTTTAAAGCAAAAAAAGTGTTATTTTGACACACATTTTTTCACACACGTTTTTGAACAAGTTTTTAACAATTTAATAATTTACTGCTCTGAATGCTTTCTCTTTCTCACTTTTTCTATCAGTTTGTTACTCTCTTTCTCTCTAACAAACAAAGGAAGTGCCTTAAGTTCCTAACCCCCAAGTCTCAGCTCTCTTTCTCACCATCTTCTACTAGCAACTGGCGCTCAGCAACAAGTAGCGGCCGACAACACGCAGCAGCCGAGGTGAGCAATAGCAGCAGCAGGCCAGCAGATCTATGGTGTGCACCATATTAGTTGGGCATGCGTGGTGTGTAACTTGCTTTTTTTTTTTATAAAATTTTTGTGTTCGATTTTCGATTGTAATCGAAAATCGAACCGAACCCTTCAGTTTTAATCGAACCGAACCAAGGCCTGTTCGGTTTGGTTTTCAATTCACCAGTTGAAAAATTGACTTGTTCGGTTAACCGAACCGAACATGCAGTTCAGTTTGGTTAAAACCAAATGAACACCCCTACCAGTAGTTGTCTATTGTGACAACAACGGTGCGATTGCTCAAGAAAACGAACTAAGATCTCATCATATATCGAAGTACATAATAAGTAGATACCACTTGATCAGAGAGATCATTAGTAGAGGCAACATTAAAGTGGATAGAGTCGCGCTAGCAGAGAACATAACAGACCCATTTATTAAACCTCTCAGCCAAAAGGTCTTTGAAGCACATCTTGGGAAGATGGGACTTAGGACAATGGACGATTGGCTTTAGGGCAAGTGGGAGATTATTAAAGTAGTACCCAACAAGCCAATATATTTTAGCTTGTAAATTACTCTATGTATCAAACAGTCTATTTGATTAAATAATAAATTGAAAGTTTCATACTTTATGGCCATCTTCATCACATAGCATTATTTAAATTAATTGTATTTAATGTATGTGGTTGAATCTCCATGATCACATTTAAGCTATGGGACTTGGTTTCGCATAGAGATAGAAGTCTTAAAACAAGTCTCTAAGGCGTGATGAAAACTACTCCAAGTCATTGAGTCTAATTGAGACTGGGGTATCAACTTGACTAACTAAAAGATTTGCATTTATGACATATTTCCAATGGGAGGATGTCTTGTTTCATGAACATCGAGTATAGTGACACTCGTATGCATAAATGGGTACTCATTAAGGAATGAGTTCACTGAGGATCCCACATTGAAACTCCTAAATGGGAATAAACGAATTAGGAAAGTTTTCAAGCTTATGACGTTGTTTAACTGTCCTTAGACTTGAGATTTCATAGAAGTCGTGTATATGGGTATTTATACTTTGATATAGGTGTCGGCTCCATGGCAAGTCTTAGTACTCCTATGTTGGGTATAGGTCTCCCATATATGGAGACTAGTGAAAGTCAATAAAGGATTTGTTACTCGCCTAGTTGAGCGAGTGAGTTTTCCATATATTTTGTTATAATTAGTCCACTTAAATCCTTGCGCAAGGTAGAGGACAATGATTAGAAAATGAGTTTTCTAAGTTAATTGTCAAATGGACTACTTGCAAAGAATTATGAGAATTAAGGTTAATAGGATTTTGCAAATCCCATATCCTAAACCTCAATCGGAAGACTAGACAATGGAGGGACTGTATTTGCACGGTAAGTTATAAGTAGAAAGGTTCGCGCTAATACTTCACCTATTTGCTAGGTATTTGTAGGCTTGTTACAAGACATCGACCACGATGGATGGGGACCATTCATTAAAAAGGGTTCTAATAAAATGGTAATAAATTAAAGGAGTTTAATTAATTATAGATAATTTTATTATCTAAAATATTATTTTGAATGCAAGCCCGTCGCTAATCGATTGGTGAACCTAAGGGGTCACACACAATAGTTGACCTAGCACCTAAATATATGAATTGATTAATAGTGATTAATCAAATTGAATTGATTAATGAGATCAATTGAACTGAGGGCTAGTTAGTTGACCTATCTCATTAAATTGGTGGATATGATCAATTTGGGAAATTGATTTAGGAATTAATTGATTAAGAATCAATTAATTTGAAATTGGATTTCAATTAGGGACTAAATTGAAATAAGTTTTCAATTAAGGACCAACTTAAAATATGATTTTAATTTGGGGATTAAATTGAAATTAGAATTAAATTATTTTTTGAATTAATTTAATGTTTCAATTTAATTCTAGAATTTTAAATTGACTATAAGACTATAAGATATGTCTTCTAGTTGATAGATGAATTCTAATAGATAAGTGTGATAGAGGAGAGACATAATGTGATTAATGTTGGGAGTTATATGAGAACTAGGAGTTGGACTCCTAGTGGTACATGCATCCGCCCAACTGAGGGGCTATAAATACCTATTGGATTATCAAGCATAATAAATATAAGAATTGAAAAAGAAAAAGTTTCTTTTCTCTCAAAAGTCAAGGCCAAAAACCAAAGTAGAAACAAAAGTTTGTTTTTGCCTTTTTCTCCCGTACCATCACTCTCTCTTTACATCTCTTATAAGCTACATCTCTTATAAGCATTATTTAGTTCTTAATTTTTGTTTAGTTGATAAACAATTGATTAAGAATTAATTATAGAATAATCCACCCTTCACTATAAGCCTATGTACTAAAAGTTAGTTTAGAGATTCATATACACTTCGGTTTAAATCCAAGTCTTGCATAGGATTTAAACTTGTGGTGCGGTTAACGTGTGGATACACTTGGAGGAAAGACAATTGGATTCCTGCGAACGCACGAACTCTTCATGAAAATTCGAGAACGTGAATTGCGTATTCGAATACATTCTATTCTCATATGACAATAGGGGTGCTAAAAGGTAATTAAATTACTAAACTCATTTAAACAATTTGGTAATGTAATTTGCATAATAGATCCGTGTCACGATCGTCGTGGGATAACATGATTAGCATATAATATGTCATGTGTTTTAAATAAAATTTTGATATTCTGCTGCGTATACGTCCCGGGACCTATGTGAAATTAACAATGCCAAATTTTAGGTATATGAATTTCTTGTGACACTATAAAGTGTCAAAATACGCTATTCATGCACTCAAATTTGTTTGATACTTTAGCTAGTGTTACAAAAAGTAATTTTGATTTGGTAACACTAGTTAAAGTGTCACTTCAATGGTGTCACAAGAAATATATTATAGTCAAATTTTGATATAATTTATTGAGGCACTTTTAGAAAGTGTCATGATAGATGCACAATTGATATACTTTTTAAAATTATCGTATTATATATGTCAAGTTAGCCCATTTTCTTAATAGTGTTGAGATAAATCAAGCCTTGTGTTTGCATAAATTTTCTTCGGCCGCGTCGAAGCGGCCGCTCAGGTTTCGAGCCGGCTGAGTTCAATTGGAAAACAACCGATTTTAAGTGAGCTTTCTTGTTTTCAGGTGCGTTCGTGCCAGTGTGCAGGACCACACAAGTGGAAGTCTTGTGTTTCGAAGTGAAAAAGTGATGCAATTCGAAGTGAAAACGAAACGTAATGCGCCTAAGACTTCTATCTAAAAAACGACTGAATCGGAGTAGGCAAACACTAATCCTGAGGTTCTACTTGCCTACAACTCAATGTAGGACTCAACAATTTAGCACTCTCAAAATCGAAAAGGGTCGAAAAGCTTTAAATCGAAGAGAAAATATATTCGAAGACTATGGCTACTCGCTACACGGACTTTACAGGACTCGACTACAGACACACGCATTGATAACTCGGGCCATATTTATGACAGAGATGCATTGAGCAGTCCCTAAGAACTCTAGCTACAAATCGGTCACATTGATGACTCCGGCCATATCTACCTATGGGTGTATTCAGAGGTTGTTCACTACGATGAGCATTAATTGACTCCGTCTGTACTCCTCTTCATGCATGCGCTCAATATGGATGTTGGGTACCACTCTGTCAAATTGATATCTCACCTCGAACCGGGCCCAATCCGAGTTAGTGATGGCTACGACCTCGTGACGTTACGGAATAACTGCATTGATATACTCACTTCGAGCCAAATGAGGTATGGCTACAAACACCCATAGCGGTTTTCTACCTACTTGAACTGAAGCTATTCTTTGTTCATTTAGACTAAAAATCAGAGAAGTGATGACTTATTGATTGAGAGAACTGTTGTGTTGATTGTTTGACGTTGTGTGTTGATGATGTGAATCCGGCTCCTTTTCATAGGCTGCAGGCTGCAACCGCCATCCTTTATTCTTGGGGTTGGAAAGTTTATTCAAAGCTGGCCATTTGAAATGAATGGTCGTCCTTATTTCTAGTTTATGACAATTGTGCCATTTTATTTAAATTTCAAATTTCAGTATCACATGGCCTTTATTTTAGTCATTCTGTTATTCTCTTCTTAACAACCCCTAATCGCGAGGGACTTGAATTTAAATCTATGATTTTATTTTTGGCCGACTGGGCCATGGGTTTCCTATTGTATTTCCGATCTGGGCCTCTTACGTGGGTTGTTCCATGTGAGTCGAAGTGATCTGGGCCCAATCAATTCATTTCAGCGTGGTGAAAAGGAACCAATATCAGCCCACTCCGAATCTGATTTCAAAAATCATTTTTTGGCCCAAACAATGTCTCCCGCAAGTTGTGGTCAATTAGAAAGATTGCCATAACTTGATTTTATTTCCCTCGCACCATACTCAACGCGGCAATTTTAGTTCTTTTTCGTTTAACAACATACTGCTGTAAACGCCATGGCCTCCATGTTGCCATTACTGTTCGATTGCCAGGCTATGAAAATGTCACTATTGCACTTTTTGCAACCTTCTTCATTTATTCCTTTATATTTAAATATTCTTCTCTTTTTCTGCTTATCCCGAATTACGGCTGTTACTGTCCCATTCCCTCTAAACCTTTACGTGCTCATCCCCAAAAATCTTAGGACTCATTCTAGCCATCAAAATGTGACTTCTAAAAACCTTCTTGCTCTCCTTTAATTGTCTACCATCACCATCTCTCTTACTCTTTTCCCCAAATTCGAAACCCTAATTTCTCCTCATCCATCAATGGCGTCTTAAGTGTCCACCATTTTTTCCTGTGAAGGCTCTCACTCCCTAGGCCCTACCATCGGCGGGGAAGTTCCCCGCGACCACCCTTACAATCTCGCACACTTCGAAGAGCGCTTGCCATATCCAGGGCGCCATATGTGTGGCACCTCTATTCGCAACTGGTCATGGTCACCCAACTCCTCCGTACATCGTGATTTCGTCAATTGGTGCACTCGCGTCAAAGCCGTCCATGGCCAATTATAGAAGAGCATCGGAATCTACGAATCCATTCAAATTTCAAAATCCCCCTACTCTCTCGACATGGGGTTCTTATAGGCGGCGTTGCCATTTTGGTGTCGACTTGATAACACCTTTCATTTCACCACCGGCCCCATGACCATAACACTCCTTGATTTGGAGCAACTAGCGGGCTTCGGTTCGTATGGTCGTCTGATTAGTGTTGACGTAAAGTACGATGACCTTGACGTACTAGAAATCTCCCATCTTTCTTGCGAGTAAGCCCATGACCAGTTATGGTCACATTATCTCTCACTTCGCCAACAAGGCCACCCCAGTTTCTAGCGAAGAGCATGTTCGATTTCTGGTACTGTGGCTATGTAGGTATGTTTTCTGCAGCCAATTCTGCCAACAGACTATGAAATTCGACTACATGGCTGGGGCGATAGCTGTGGGTGCCAATTTAGCTTTGGGTCCAGCAATGTTGGCTTTCATTTACAAAGGTCTGCGTAAACTGGTGAAGGTGAGGCAGGACTCTAAGAAAAGGGAGATACATCATGGGGGGCTTTGGTTGGTGAAAATGAGGCTTCAAGCCTACTTCCCCCACTTGTGTGCCAGAACTACTGGCATGAGGATGGAGAAGGAGCTTTTTGCTACCTTTCTCGTGCGCACCAATATTTCGGTCGCCTACCCCAAACGAGCCTTCGTATGATTCTACCTTCCGCAAAACAGCAGCATCCCCGATTGGGATGTGCTTTGCAGTGGTGACCTGGCGTTCTACCGCCATGGGTCTCTTTCCTTCCATACCAGCGATCAGAGGCGATGGGCCTCTTTCTTCAGTACCAGGGACCTACCATATTGTTTTCGATTTGACAATATGGTTTCCAGCGGTCTTATGCCGTATGCTCCTCACTACGTGGCCCATCAATTCGGCCTCATTCAATCTCTACCCGCCCTAGTCGTGACAATTAACTCGTCATATTTCATGTTGAATAAATACAAGAATCGGGGCCGTCGATGTCTTCAGGGGTCTGACCGAAAGTACCTCACGTCGCTTGGGTGAATTCGAGTTCACCTACTTTGCGAGAGATCCTAGGGCTACCCCGGCCTTCCAGGTCTGGTGGAATAGGTATCTGCAACAGTTCTCGAATTGAGCCTGCTCATGTGGCTGTAGCCCATTTTACTTTCTCGACCGTGCCCTCAAATGTGGCAACCGACGTGCCCTTTCCTAAAGATGTGCTTGTTAAATCCGTCGCGGGTAAAAAATGCATTGAGAAATTTGAGCGTTTTTATAATGTTACCTGGAATCCCTTTGATCGTGATGGATGCATTAGGCAAGCCTCAATTACATTTTTTGAAAAGAAAGAAAAACTAATAGTTAAGGCTAAATAGCACTTCAATATTGCTAGAAAGAAATTAAAGGATCGTGCTTCGCATTGGTCTACCTTTTATAAACCACTATGCTTGACTGCCCCCCTCCCTACCTGACTTCGTCCCATGGGTGATTATCCCCAACCTTCCCCTCGAACGGCCCATGAGCTTCCATGATGAGGTTACTTTCAGCGGTTTGTTTGCTGATGATCCTGTCGGAGTTCGTAGGGTTGAGGTCTTTGGACTCGCTGTTCTTTTTCGAAGTAATGCAGTAACCATAGAAGGGGAAGGTATTACCTTCATCCCTACTTCCTACGCTATGGTCTTTCCTTGCGGTGTTGTTTGATTTTTCTAGCTCATTTTGTCTAGGTTCTCATATGAAAACTAAAGCCATGGTGTCCGCCGCCACTGCCATTCTTGCTGGGATTCCCATTCTGTCTCCTAGTCCTGCCCCTGCACCTGCGCCTGCACCAGCCTCTGTCAAGGTGGGTACTTGCCGCTCAACCCGTCATTTTCAGTTCCACAAAGGTTGAGGGAGTGATCGAAGTGTCTGACTCTGATGATGATGAGTCAAATACCCCTAATCAGGTACCTTCCCTTTGATTCTTTCTTTCTGTTTTTCACCATGTTGATTTCTTTCCTTCGCAGGCCTCCAGTCGAAGCAAGCGCACCATTTCAACTGACCCTGCCCCAAAGTGACCGCGTATTAAGCAAATGGCGACGAAAAGGCACCTGTTGGTGCTTGCTTCTTCCTCTGACTCTTCTCCCACTGGTGCCCCTTCTGCTTCTGCTGGTCCTCAGGTAGAAAGAGTTGAGGAATCACCCTCTGAGGAAATAGATGTCGATGAAGCCATCGACCGGATTCATGCTGATCTTACTGCGGCGGGATACTCATATGTGGATATTCCAGGCCTTCGTCCACCTACCAAGAAGGACATGCCGCCTCTTCCCCCCCCCCCCCCCCCGTCAAAGTGACTAAGGTAATATTTCTTTGGCCCATTCCTGCTCATTTAGTGTCGTCCCCTTCTGACGTTGATTCCTGTAGGCTGTTGCCCAGTCCGCTGCTCAGGCCCTCTCCACGACTTCTTCGCTGCCAGACACTCCTGCTGGTAATTCTTAGGTAATACCACTCCTTTGCTTATTGCAATGCTTCCTTATTAGCTCTTTATATTCTAACTAACTATCTCTTTCCTGCAGGTGATTTCTCTTCGTTTATTGTCGGATTCAACCCCTTTGAGTAATGCTAAGGCAGTGGTGGACCTGTTGGATTCTATCCTGGGAGATGCCTCCGTTCCTAAAGTGGCTACGCATCTCTCTGATGCTCGTATCCAGGAGCTCAAAGGGCTCCTTGTAGGGGCGGACTGCGAATATGCGCCGGCCATCTTTGGGACGAGAAAGGATCTTATTGACGAGATCCTACGGGAGGTTGCTCGTCTTACGATGGTCCCCAGTAAAAGGAGATTTTATGAGGACTTTGAAAGGAACCTCCCCAATCTGGGGACAAAATGTGAAAACAACCATGCTCTTATTCAAACTCCTTACGTCTCTACTACTGGCCCTCTGGTCGAGGATCTGAATACCCTTCGAGTTCAATTGAACCAAAGAGCTGAACGGCAGTTAGAGTTGTCCACCACGCGAGAAAGCCTTGTTGCTAAAATGGAACGCTTATGGAAGCTTACTGAAGAAATGGACCAACAATTGCTTCATCTCTCTGGTGAAGTTGAAAAGCTCAAGACTGACATCGATGAGCGGATCAAGGCCTATCAACAAGCCAAGGAGAAGGACCTGGAATGGAAGTGCCAAGTCGAAATTGCCTCTGCTGAGCTTGACAAGGTGACTACCTCTTTGCACCTATTATTCGCTCGATTTCGAGCTGACTTTCTGGGCAAAGGGACCCCAAGGGTCAGTGTGGCAGGAGGGTACTGGATTGTTCATCTGGCAGAGGCAACCTCGACATCTAATCAGGCAGTAGGTGAGGCGGCTGGCCCAAGTGGTATAGCTCAGGAAAAGGATGCCCAACCACCTAACCGTCTAAGCCTTTTTAGTTTTATGGCTTGCGTGCCACTTCAAAATGATAGCATGTTGCCAGAAAAAATCTTCGTTTTATGCTTGCCATTCTTGGCTCGATTTTTCCTGCCATTATTCCGATTTCTTTTTTGATCTATCTCGTTTCATCATGCTATTTGGTTCGCTTGCATCAAGATCCCTTCAAAAAACATTCATATGTGGAAAAGAAATCTCCTAAGCGTACTAATAACACGATCGAATTGGCATAGACAAATAAGAAAAATTTTAAGTACGATTGGCCTTAGAGGCCATTTTGACTTAGGCTAATCCGACGTTCTAATGGCAATGTTTCCCATAGTGTAGGGTGATACTTCTTCAAATATTTGCCACTAATCGGATCCCTGAGCAAGTTTTCGTCCATGCTTTCCAGTAAATAAGCTCTTCCCCTGGTTATCGAATGAAACAAAAAGAGGCCTTCCCAATTAGGGCTCCATTTTCCCAACACAACATCTCTTTTTTCCAAGGGGAAGACAATTTTCCATACGAGGTCGCCAATCTGAAATCTTTTGGCCTTGACTTTTCTATCATAAGCTCCAGCAACTCTTTTTTTCTGATCCTCAATGGAATCTAGCGCCTGTGTCCTGATATTTTCTACTGTATCTAATTCGTCCACCACCTTGTACTGGTATTCTTCAATGGTGAGCTTATTTTGTTGAGCTATCCATGCAGATCTCACGTTGATTTCCATTGGCAGGACTGCGTCGTGACCATAGGTGAGTCGAAATAGGGTAGCTCTCATGCTGGTGCGTCTGCTCATTCGATAGGCCCACAATGCTTCAGAGAGCAATAGATGCCATGCTCTAGGATTTTCTTCCGCCATTTTCGAAATGATATTCTTTAAAGTTCTATTGGTGGACTCAGCTTGCCTATTCCCTTGTGCATAATATGGCGTAGAATGTGTAAGTTGGATGCCATATTCTATGGCAAAAGCCTGAATTTCGGACCCTGTGAACATGGTCCCCCTTTCTGTTACGATAGTTTGAGGGATTCCAAATCTATGCACTAGGTGCTCTTTGATAAACCTTACTATCGTTCCTTGATCGGTTGGCTTGAGGGGAATAGCCTCTACCCATTAAGTTAAATACTCTGTCGCGGTGATAATGTGGGTATGCTGCTTCGAAGAGGGAGAAAAAATTACCCCTATTAGATCGACGGCCCAATATCGAAATGGCCAAGGTTTGATTATTAAATTCATTTCTTCCACTGGCACTCTCTGAATTGGACAATGTAGCTGACATTTTTCGCAACCTTTGGCCAGCCAATCGCAATCTTGTACCATTTTTGGCAAAAAATAGCCATATCGCTTGATCAACCATGCCATCTTGCCGCCACTTTGATGGGCTCCACATACTCTCTCGTGGACTTCCATCATAATTTTCATCACCTCACCCTGTCCGATACATTGTAAGAGAACGTCATTATGACTTCGACGATACAACGAGCTATCTCCTAGGACCACGTAGTTAGCAGCCCTAATCTTGATTCATTAAGGAGCTCCTTGGGAGGGATCATTCAAATATCTTAATATTGGTTCGCGCCAATCCTCAGTTTGCTTCATGGTGCTCTCTATAGCACAAACATTGGTTCTTTCGAAAAGAGAAGGATAGGCCTGCCTTGTGATGGTATAACTAGTGGCCATACAATTTTTGGGAAATTCTGCTCCAATGGCTATTTGAGCCAACTCATTGGCTTCGAAGTTGGACTTCCTAGCCACCTGCTGAAATATCACTTCGTCGAATCCCATTAGTAAAGCATTGACTGTGGAGATATTGATAAGCTTAAAATATATACACTTTTATAAGCAAGCTGTGTGTTTTTCATTGATTTTTATTAAGGTTTTAAAGTTATAAGGATGAAATTTGTGCTTTATGTAATACAACCTTAATTTGATCAATTTAAAGTGTTTTTGAACCCCTAAAGCATGTTTTATACAAGGTTTTGATGCCTATATACACCCACAAGAGTTTCATGATGTTATTGTAGGAAATCGGGGCCGAAACGAAGCCGAAAAAGTGGGTGTAAGCGCCGAGACGGCTTAAGCCGTCCCGAATTGCACTAAGCCGTCCCGATTCGAACCAATCCAGTAGCAGCTGAAACAGTTCGATTTTGGATGGCTTAAGCCGTCCCGTTCGGCGAGGCCATCCCGACGTGTCCAGAGAGTGTCCTAAAGGTTCGATTTAGGACGGCTAAAGCCGTCCCGAAGCCACGAAGCCGTCCCGATGCGATCTGGCAACAAGGAAAGTTGAGTCTTATTAGGATTTTAAGAACCGTTGCCCTACACCTATTTAAGGGACGTCTTGTGCACGATTTTGGAGGACTTTTCAACTGATAATTCAAGGATAATTCTAGGGCAAAAGCTTACGAAAGGTAACAATTCAAAGGCCAAGTTCCTCCATCTCCAAGATTGTCGTCGAAAGCCGAGTTTGCGTTTATGTTTCCTTTTAATTTCAGCATGTTTTTGTTTTGTTTTTGTTTCGCTATGTCTAGCTAATTAAATATTAGGGTTCTAGGCTAGTCATTGATGAAACCCTTGTAAATTTTGTTGAACCTCTTTGGTTTTGATTTTACATACTTCCTATCTATAATTCAAGATTTTATTTCTTGTGAATTTTTGGCCAATCTTTACAAAGCTTTGAGATTTTATATTCGACTACGAAAGGGTGTGTATAAAATCTGACTATTTGTAATATAGACATGAGGAACGCATAGATTAGAAATAATCGTGCTCTTGTGCGATCGGTTAGGTTAATTAGCGAGAACTTTTTAACTAACACAACTTTTGTGCGCAATGGGCCAAGGAATCCGTATGTGATCACGAAAGTAGACACATAGCATTCTTTGGCACGTTTGTTTTACTTTCGAAAGGAGATTACAAATATTTTCGTGATTTGGATCGTGGGAATGTGTATTAATTAAAATCAATGGGGGTTTAATTGGTCACAAGGGGGGATTCAATCGACGATGCCTAGGTCCTAGTTTGTTTTTATTGAGTTATTTGCTTTGATTTAGTTGTTTGTTTTTGTTTCATATTATCCCAATCAATTTTTGAAGCTTAAACAATAGAAAACTTATAAGTTTGGTGCTTGGTAGCCCGTTCTTCGTGGGAATGATACTTTTACTTTCACTTTATTGCTTGAGTGACCCGTACACTTGTTGAAAAATCGCAACAGATATACCTGTCTAGTATGGGGTTTCGACATTGGAATGTACCCTAGATCTGCTTAATAACGAGTTGGGAGTCTCTAATTACGCTGATACTGGATGCTCCTAACTCACATAGTAATTCCAATCCAAGGATCAAGGTCTCGTATTCGGCCTGATTATTGGTGCATGGAAAATTGAACTGGACTGACATGCCAATCTTGATTCCTGATGGCAAAGTGACAACTACGCGAGCCCCAGATGCTTTGTCTATTCGCGACCCGTCGAATTGAAGGATCCATGGCTTCACGAATACTGATAGTATTTCGATTTGCTGAGCTACTTCGTCATCTATTTCGACATTGGGGTGGTCGATGAGAAAATCGGCCAAAGCTTGGCTTTCCCAGCTTTCTGCGGAACAAATTGCAGCTGATACTCTCTTAGGTGGATGGCCCAAAGGCCTATCCGACCACGCACTACTGATTTCGAAAGCATGTATTTGATCACATCGACGCTACTGATTACAAGAATCTTTATTGGTAGCAAATAATGTCGTAGCTTGATACATGCGAAGTATAAAGTCAAACACAGCTTTTCAATCAGATGGTATCTTCGTTCTGTGTCGCTCAAATGCCTGCTTAAGTAGTATACAACTCGTTCGAGACCATTTTCATCATCTTGAGCCAAGAAGGGCCCAATGGTCTTGTCAGCTGTCAAAATGTAAAGCGCAAGTAGTTCTCCTTTTTGTGGCGGCATCATCACAGGAGGTGAAGTCAAAGCTTCCTTGGTCTTATTGAATGCCTGCCCATGTGCTTCTGACCATTTGAAGTAGTCATGGTCCTTTAACTTTTCGAAATGAACCTCCTCAAGTAATTGACTTTTTCAAGAAACTGCTGAAGTTCTTTCTTGGTTTGAGGTGGCTGGGCGGCCAAGATGGCCTTTGCCTTGTTCGCTTCCATTTCGATTCCCTTTTTATGCACTAAAAACCCAAGAAAATGGCCTGTGGCCACTCCAAACACGCATTTCAGTGGGTTCAACTTCAACTGAAATTTTTTCTCATCCTTTCAAAGGCGTTAACCAGGTACTCTAAATGCTGAGCAAAGCTGGTAGACTTAATGATGAGATCGTTAATGTAGATCTTGATGAAGTCATTCATATAGTCATGAAAGATGCAATTCATAGCTCGTTGGTATGTGGCTCCAGTATTTTTTTGGCCAAACAGCATAACCTTCCATTGAAAGGTACCAATGCCCCCCAGGCATTGGAATGCCAGTTTCGGGATATCCTCTTCGACTACGAAGATCTGGTTATACCCTGCATTGCCGTCGACAAGAATTAGGTATTCATGCCCTGCGACGGCATCTATCATCATGTCGGTCATTGGCATTGTGTACTCTTCTTTCAGAGGTGCCAAATTCAAGTCCCTGAAGTCTACGTAAATTCTCAGTCTGCCATTCTTTTTTATGAATGGCACGACATTGTCCACCCATTCGGGGTATCTGGCCACTTCGATGAAGTCTACTTTAAGAAGCCTTTGAAACTCTTCTTTGATCAATACACAGACTTCCTCAGACATGCGTCGAAGAGGTTGTTTGCATAGCTTAAACCCAGGCAAAATGGGTATACGATGCTCCACCAAGTCTCTACTGAGATCGGGCATTTTATAATAATTCCATGCAAAACAATCTTTGTATTTTTAAGTATGTTGATCATGGCCTCTTTATTTTCAGAGCTTAGCAAAGCACTGATGTATGTGGGCCTATGATCATTTTCATTGCCAAGCTCTACCTCGATGACAGGATCTTGAACATGAATCCTAACACATCGAGTTTTGCTCGAGCGACACTCAGTTCCTTTAGCGTGATCCCATTCGTCGAAGTGAGATCCTAATCATGCTCATAGATTATATCCGCATTACAACTATAGTAATCGGAAAGGTCCTTAGTCAATAAGGCCAGAGTTTTATTCATTATTAATTATCTGGTGCTATCCGAAATTATTACAATTTCGTCTATATCAACGTTATTTATGATCAATTTTTTGAAAAGTAAACAGCGGCCTTTCTTTAATATTGCAAGGCCTGCTAACCTCCTTAGTCAATGCTACTTCTAAACTAACTAGTGTCACAAACGAAGTGGCACAAAGCGGACGGCCATATTTGTCCTGTCAGATAAACCTGTATGGTCCGAAATTGTCGGAATAGTACCTAGCTTCTACTACATTTACATTGGCCGTGAACGGCCTTTCTTCTGTAGTCTCCATCTCTAGTTCATTCTCGCCATCTCCCAAAAATACCAAAAACTGGTGTAAGGTCGAAGGGATGCACATGGCGAAATGGATCCAATCCCTTCTTATCAAGGCATTGTATGAAGTATTCGCGTCTATAATGAAAAAGGCAGAAATGACTGTCTTATTTCCGATACTTACTTCAATTGGCAGTATCTCCATGATGTCTGCTTTTTCCCCTGCGAAATTGTTGATCACCATATTCACTGCGGCTCCATTGTCGACCAGCATTCTTCCAATAGGCTTGCCATCGAGATGGCCAGCCACGAAGAGGGGTTTTACATGCTTTTCCGTGCTTGGCGAAGGCTTCTGGAACAAAGCCTTGATCTCTTTGGCTATCTTACTCTTCTTGACTGTCTGTTCAGCATTACTTACATAGAAAGCTACTGGATCACTGTCATCCTACACTTCACTACTTTCACTTGTGTTACCCTGAGAATTACTGTTGGTATTAGTATGGGAAAGGAATGCCCATACCATGTTACACTCCATGTTGATAGCGTCGCCACTGGATGACGGTATGTCCGTGGTTTCCATTAGCAACTCCTTGTC
The DNA here is from genome assembly GCA_026212405.1 of Petrea volubilis. Lineage (NCBI taxonomy): Eukaryota > Viridiplantae > Streptophyta > Magnoliopsida > Lamiales > Verbenaceae > Petrea > Petrea volubilis. The sequence continues at coordinate 21,692 of JAOWBU010000470.1, forward strand.
GATCTGGTTTAGTTCTTCCATCTTTACGATCCATTTACTTAGTAGATCCTTCTCTCCGACATCGTTGGGTCTGCTCAGGACACTGTTCTTTGATTCATCACTTTCCAATATCATTGGGTCCGCAATTTTTCTCTTCGATTGAATGTCGGTCGGGGTGATTTTCTGGTTTCTTGGCTCTGCTGACATCACTGCCTTACCCTTGATAGGTTTTGTTGTTTCCCTTTCGAGTATTTCAGCTTCCTTGCGTTGACTCAAGTATCTACGGTACTATGTTCATGTCATTTCTCGAGAACTTCTTCCGCTAGAAAACTTAGAAAGCCTTACTGCCATCCAACGTCTTTCCTGGACTGCTGGCGGTTTAATGAACCTGGAATGAACCGGTTCTTGAGTTGGTTCATACCTTCGAGGTGGGCTAGAGGATGCCCTCCTTTTATCACTTCTATCAGCCCTTTGGGGCGGACTTCAATTTCTCTTATTCTAATTTTCTCACAACGGACCGCCATTGGCACAATGCCCCCCGAGCATGTGAGGGGGATATGGCACCATAGGTAGCTGTGGAACCATGAAAAAGCTGGCCATGGGATTGGCCCAAGGATAGTAAGCTCCCACTAGATAGACCCATGGTATTGTTGCCATTTCAAAATGACATCTGGCGCAAAGGCCCAATTGCAACTCTGACTGTGTCATTACTTGCTCATTTTGTTGGTTTTCCTTTTCAGCTGGATCATCTTGAATGTTGACCATGTTTACTCCTTCGCCTGGAATGGTTCTTTGTCAATTCCCATTTTCTTATTCATCCATTCCGGCAGAAAGCACAACGTGCCGTTGTCCAGGCAGCTCTGGATCATCCACTTGAAAACTAAACAATCATTGGTGTTATGATTCCATGCATTATGAAATTTATAGTATACTTTGCCTCCTAACTCTTTGGCTGTTAGCATTCTATGGTCATTAGGCACTTTAATTATGCCATCGGCTAATAAGTGATCAAAAATAACCTCGATTTTCGACACATCGAAACTATAGCGCCTCTCTATTTTAGAACGAAACTCTGGTTTATTCAGCATGCCAGGAGGCATCTTAATGTGAGGCTGTAATGCCCTTGGTTTTATTAAAGCCAGGCAGACCGTGTTTTTTGACAAACGACTTAGGCTAGGCCCACTTCGTTCTCCCATTATTCTTTTTCGATACTGACCAAGTCATCTTGGACTTCGGCTAGGCCTACTTGATAATGAGTGGCCTTTCCATGATGAATTCTTCGATTTTCTTCTCTTAAGAGTTTTTCATACTCAGTGACATGCCTGATTAAATCAAAAATTGATGCAAACTATTGGCCAAACATTTTCTTTTTTAATTCGAGGTGTATGCCTCCTATGGCTAAACTTATATAACTTTCTTCGGCCATTATCACTGGGCAAAAGTGTCTGGCCCGGACGAATCTTCCTACGTATTCCTCGGCTGACTGCCCAGGCATTTGTCTCATATTGGTTAACTCCGATATGGATACCTCAGGGGGTAGTCGATAGAAATGACTATGAAAAAGACTCTCCATAGTTGGCCAGTCGAGGATAGACCCAGGTCTAAGTCTGATGTACCACAAAAAAGCTTCTCCAGTTAATGAATTCGGAAATAAATGTAATTTTAGGTTTCCGTTCATTCCGATCTCACCGCATTGTGTGGTGAATTTAACAATATGCTCAATTGAGGTTTGTGACCCATTCCCATTAAACAAAGTAAACACTGGGATCCTAAACCCTGGGGGAAAAGGAATCGTGTCAATATGAGGGGGATAGGGGCAAGAATAACTCGGTGGCGAGGCTAATCGTTTATGCCTTGCCAACCCCTGTCGTAACATTTCCTGTATCTCTTGTCGAGACACGGCTATGTTGTCATTTCGATTGGTGGCAGGCTGGGATCTTTTCACCACGTGTGGCATTGCATAGGGGATTTCAGATCCGTTGAAATAATCCCGGGAGCCCGATCCTTCCCTTTTCAAGAGTGCTCCTCTGGATTCGAACGCCACTCTTTTGCCACTATCCATGTTGGAGTATCTTCCACGGCGATCATTACCTCCAATGTTTAATCGTTATGGCCTTGCATCAGCAAGGCCAGGCTTGTGTCGTAGTTCGGCCTCATTTCATCGTGGAGGTTCTTTCACCGGTGGAATGCTGTCCATTCTTGCCGCCACGCTGTGCAAGTTCATTCCGTAATATGGATCTGTTACTCGGAGTGATTCTAACATGGTGGCCATTTGTTTGGTCCTCTCCGATTCTTCCTGCGTTGTCTTTCTATCAACTCGTGGAATCTACAATTGGATTCCAAGATCCACTTTTCCATCACATATAATGCGTCTTCGCCATAATTGGCTACTCTTCCTAAATCAGCACCTCTTCAGGCGCATTCTAATTTCGTTCGAGCCTGTTAATGATGGCCTGAACACTGGGAGGTGGATTATGTCCACTCATCTCTTTGTTCTGATCACTGACTGCCTCACTTCCACTGTCTGAACCGAGGTCAGCTCTAGTTTGGCTCCTTAAGCGTGGAGGTGTCATAGCTTGCTGTTTATGAATTTTAACTTTTAATTGTTTGTGATTTTTCAATATAGAATGCAAGTATGCAATTGACCGAAATAAAACGTGCTTTCTAAGACCTAAATGTTGACAAAACCTTTTCGAAAATTGAAGTGTTGTCCCACTGGGCGTGCCAGAAAGATACGTTTGCATAAATTTTCTCCGGCCGCGCCGAAGTGGCCGCTCAAGTTTCGAGCCGACTGAGTTCGATTGGAAAACAGCCGATTTGAAGTGAGCTTTCTCGTGTTCGGGTATGGGCGTGCCAGTGTGCAGGAGCACACAAGTGGAAGTCTTGTGTTTCGAAATGAAAAAGTAATGCAATTCGAAGTGAAAACAAAATGTAATGCGCTTAAGACTTCTATTTGTAAAACGACTGAATCGGAGTAGGCAAACATTACCCATGAGGTTCTACTTGCCTAGAACTCAATGTGGGACTTAATAATTTAGCACTCTCAAAATCGAAAAGGGTCGAAAAGCTTTAAATCGAAGAGAAAATATATTCAAAGACTATGGCTACTCACCATACGGACTTTACAGGACTCGACTACAGACACACGCATTGATGACTCGGGCCATATCTATGACAGAGATGCATTGAGCAGTCCCTAAGAACTCTAGCTACAAATCAGCAACATTGATGACTCCGGCCATATCTTCCTGTGGGTGTATTCAGAGGCTGTTCACTCCGACGAGCATTGATTGACTCTGTCTGTACTCCTCTTCATGCATGCGCTCGAAA
>JAOWBU010000471.1:0-25000 GCA_026212405.1 Petrea volubilis
CCGTCCAAAATCCCAGCAAACGGCGCGCGACGGTGGGAACTTTGTTGCTGCAGTTGGCCCTTTAAATCCCCCTGCTCGAGCTTGTGGTCGACCGATCTTCCTTCGTCTTCAATGGCGCCGGCAAGAGAGACGCTTTCACTGTCCTAAATCACAGCAGCCGGCGCAGCAATGGGGTGGGAAGTTTAGGGTTTTTTTTCACCTGAAAATATCTTATTGTGTTTTGTGTTTGTGTGTTGTGAAAATCCAAACCCAACATGGGTATTTTGGGGGAAGGGTAAATTAGATATTTCACAATATCTATTAATTCATTTTTTTTTTTTGAAAAAAAACAAGGGTATTATTGTCATTTCACTCAGTCCGTACTATCTCAGCAAAATGATGCATAATTTCAAGGGAGTTTTAGTAATTTTTTCAAAAGTAGGGGGTTTTTCGTAATATTGCAAAACCACAGGAGTGATCACTGTAATTCGCCCTAAAAACTATTTTTTATTGCTTAATTGATTTTAAAATTTCAAATTTTTTTAACAGTTAATCGAGTCAGATTTTTTTATCGGGTTTCAAAATTTTTCTCGAATTTGGACTCAGTTGCAATGAAAGTAAATCCAATAGGATTCGGATCGAATTTGGACACTAAATAGGCTTATCGAATTCGAATTCAAGTTTTTCTAATTTGATCCAAATCTGACCCATTTACAGCCTTAATCTAGACTACTTAAATCTCCAGACAAATGATATAACAATCTCTGAAAAACGCTCAAAACAATCTAAAACGTTTTGGTTGCTCGCTGAAAATGAGACAAGAGAAGTGAAAATCTCAATCGTATTAAGTAACGATCGAAAAATTCACAAAAATATCAAACATTACATCTATTTACTGTATCCCAAGAATTTGGTTATTACAGTGTTGTTTTACACATTTTATCAGGCTAAGCACCTTAATGCTAACCTTGGTGTGAGCTTTGCTTTTCTTGTTTATCAACACTCAATCTTTAGGTCTTTCGGCCATCCGAATTCATCCAGGAATGCTAATACAACCCCGTTGGACCATCCGAATCCCGTCTGCAGAGAAAATTAAATTAATTCTTTAAAAAAAATCTATTAAGAAATAGAACAATTTATTGCAAATCATGAAAAAAAATGATATATTCAATGGAGAAAAGGATAATTATACTGTAACCCCCTATAAAATGTCCAAATTATCAAATCATCCCGTATCATTTTCATAATTATGTTTATCTCCCCTCTGAGTTTGACCGTTCAATAGAATTTTCTACAGAAAATGATAACATCACAAAAAAACAAAGTGTGACCTTCCTATTTTGCCCCTAACACAATAGTAGTTAATACTGCGACTAAAATACCCTTTGATTATAGTAAAGTTATGGCTATTATATGTAGAGCTTTTAAGTTGCCCAAGATACTTTGAGCACGGATCAAACTAATTCACATTAGAATTGCAAATACTGAGCTTAAGTTGTTCTTCTTCATGGGAAACTTAGAAATAGTTATTATGATTCATTAAGTGACCATTGTAAGTTTAAAATGCAAGCAAGACTTACTTGGGGTACATATTCACCTCCCCCTCCATAGGCCCCACACTTTTGCACATCGTATTTTTCATGCATTGCTCCAGTTTTCTTATATGCCACATAGTTTGTTCTGATCCATTTCACTGCAATATCTTCTGCAACCGATCTTGCTTGTTTTGATCCAGACCTCACAAGGCCTTCGACAATCATGTGTTGCAGAGGGGCCCAACCATTAGGAAAATCCCTGAAAAAGATAAGAAAAATGCATATTTACAGTGTCTTTTGACTATAAATTATGTAGTGCATAGACTGTGGCACAAAACCAGGAATTTAACTGGGGGGAAGACAACAAAAGGAAAAGTTTACGTTATGTCAAGAGGTAAATTGCTTTATAACGGTCGAGAGGGGGGATATGTAATTTTGAAGAATCCATGTATAAACACTATTTTGTCAATAATTTGAGGGGGAGTTGTTGCCCCTTGTGTTGCTCAATCCTTGCATTGACCAAACATGAATGGATTCTTGAATGTTCATACAAACATCGTAGTTGGCCAGATTTTTCTCTCGATTTGACATCAAATATTAAAGCTCTCAAAGAAACAAAGATTATCATGACATTTAGTGGAGATAAATCAACAGATCTAGGCTAATTAATAATGTAACCCTAAATCTCTCTAAATGCCTACTTTTAGAACTAGCTATCAAAACCAAGTATATTCTAATAGGTTGTAATAATACTAATGCTATTTGTTTAAAAGATCTTTTTCTATGACTGAATTTTTTTAATAAATTTTTTAAATTGATATTAAGTTAGAAGAAAACTAATTCAAAATAAGATGAAATGATATAAGATGGAACATACGTTGAATGAAAAATAGTGAAAGAGAAATGATGAGAGGAGAGAGATTAGCAAGTGAAAATAAAAACTAATTTTAAGATTAATTTTGTCAGTATCTTTAAAATACAAATAGTTAGTCTAAAACCGTGATGCTTTATACTAGTATAAGATGAGTCACCAATGAAATTGTGTTTTATGTACCCCAAACAAAAAGGGATACATTATATGGTTGGTTTAATATAATAGAAGTCTAATTAAGAATTAAAAACATCAAAAGAAAAAAAAAACATCATTTTGAACCATAGAAACATAAATTTGTATACATGAGGTGGAGATGACAAGATGTATCATTTTCTTCCAATCGAAAATTAAGTCAAGAAAGTGTACAAGTAACTTACCATTGTTGTCCTGAGTTTGTCAAAGAAGTCGCAATCCCAGCTGGACAGACCAAACCCGAATTTAGGAGACTTTTGACAACTTCATCCACCTTCTTCACATCTTCACATGTGCACATTAAAGTATGAGAAAACATCTTATTTTTTGTACTACTTAATTAACACACACACACACACACACACACACACATATATATATATATATATATATATTATGATGGAACAGTTGAGTATCAAAGTTGTGCAAGTAATATGAGAAAAATACATTAGAGAGATTACTAAAATAACATTTCCAATGAAATTGAGAACTCAAACAAAAGGGAGCAAGAAAGAATTATACCAAGCCATGGACAAATTGAGTTCCTCCTCCCATTAACACTCCAACAAGGTGGCATGGATACAAATCCACAAATAATTTGGCCAAATTATGCTCCCACTGAAGCTTGCAAAAGTTAAATGAATGAAGGGTAAAAATATTTTTAACTTAAAGCACCCTCTATCCAAAATTTTTGACTCCTATTTTCCTTTCGAACATCTCAAAGTAATGGCTCCATTTCCTAAAATGGATCCTTTCTTTTTCCTTCGAAACTACCATCCCGCTTATATCTGTGGGAAAATTAGTTTATTAAAGTACGGTTGCTGTTCAACAAAAGTGACATCAGCAGTTACAAACAACTTTCGAGTAGTAGGATGATAACAATTATAACCTTTTTGAGTAGATGAGTAACCAATGAAAATGCACTTTTGAGCTCTTGGGTCAAGTTTATTCCTATTTGAAGAATGCACATGAACAAAAGCTACACATTCAAAAATCCTAGGGGTCAAATTATTAGATATTGGATAAGTGGGGAAAATTGGGATAGAACTTGCATAGGACATTTAAAATCAAGAACTTTTGTTGAAAGTCTATTTATGATGTGAGTTGCAGTTAACACTGCTTCTCCCCAAAAATGTTTTAGGACATTATTTTGAAACAAAAAAGCTCTTGTGACAGCAAGAAGGTGACCATTTTTCCGTTCTGCCACTCCATTTTGTTGTAGAGTGTAGACACAAGAGGATTCACGTATAATGCCCTGTTTTTGAAAAAAAGACAATAAGTTTTTATTAAAAAAACCTTTTGCATTATCAGATCGAAATCTTTTAATCCCTACCCCAAACTGAGTTTTGATCATGTCATAAAAAATGGGAAAAATATGACTCACATCAAATTTATTTTTCAAGAGAAAAATTCAAAAAACCCAAGTGCAATCATCAATAAAGGATACAAACCACCTAGCTCCTGAAATATTAACATCAATGGATGGCCCCCAAATATCACTATGAATAAGATCAAAAGGAGTCAAAGGTCTATTATTAGTAATGTGAAAAAAAGGCACGATTGTGTTTAGCCAATTCACACACATCCCAATGAAATTGTTCAACAGGTACTCCTTTAAATAAAGAGGGAAACATCACTTTCAAAACATTAAACGATGGATGTCCTAGTCTATAATGTTGAAGCCAAATCTTATTTTTCCTAGAGTCTAAAACATCAGAAACACCAGCAATGGATGACAAACTCTGAATTCTATTTTGTCCACTACTCGGCTCATCAAGATGATAGAGACCATTCCTTTTCTCAACATGCCCAATCATCCTCTTCATGTTCCTTTCCTTAATACACAGTGACACGGGTAGAAAAGCACATGGCAATTCGAATCAGTAGTTAGCTTATGGATAGAAATAAGATTGGTGCACAATTTTGGGACATGAAGAACATTTTTTAAAGTAAGGAATTCATTCAAATACACACCTCATTGACCAGCCACAGTTGTAGCTAATCCATCGGCTATAGTGATTTTTCTATTGGTTGGACAAGGAGTATATGAGATGAATTTATGTTAGGAGTTGATCATATGATTAGTAGCTCCTGAGTCAATGATCCAAGAGTTGGGAAAGACAGTATCTGAAGCATTAAATGAATGCGAAAAGGAAATAGGGATGAGGTGAGAATGAATACCTGAGAACACCAAGACACCAGTACCTGTTGAAGATTGTGGTTTTTGTTTCTGTAATGTCTCCAATAAGCCCCTCAGCTTTTCAATTTCCTCACTATGGAAGCCGTGAACATGAGAACCAGTATTTTCCATATTCATTACTACATGTGCCTGCTCCTGCCCTTTTGACTGTCCCCCCTTCATATTTTGAGGCTTTCCATAAAGCTTCCAACACCTCTCTCTTGTTTGTCTGGGCTTTTTGCAAAAGGTACACCATAAAGTGTCTTTGTTGATGGCTTTGGAAGAATTTGTTTGATCAACACCGGCATGTTGCTCCATGCAAGTGCTTCTATTATTTTTGGATACTAATATCGAGCTAACTATGATTGGTGTGTCAATCATGATCCCTCTTCTACTTTCTTCAGCTAAGACAATTGAAATTGCCTCATTAAGTGAAGGCAATTCTTCCTTCCCAATAATTTGTACCCGCACTGCATCAAATTCTAAATTCAAGCCGGCTAGGAAATCATATAATCTATCCCTTTCAACAAACCATTTAAGGGTAGCAACATCTTCACTACACTTCATTTGAATACACTGATAGTGATCCATTTCTTGCCACAAACTTTTCAAAAAATTAAAGTAGTCTGTGACCGAACGATTACCATGTTTGGTACTCGAGATCTTTGTTTTAATTTCATAAATATGAGCAGCATCATTCACCTTTGAATAGGTTTGTTTAACAGCATCCCAAATTGCTTGAGCTATTCCTAGAAACATACAAGTGTCACTAATCTCAAGTAACATGGAATTCCAAAGCCAAGACATCACCATGGAATCTTCTTCATCCCATGCATCAAACTTTGGGTTACCTGGTTTCGGAACCGTACCCAACAAATGACTCAATTTTCCTTTTCCTTTTCCTTTTAGAAAAGTACGAACCAATTGAGACCACTTCAAGTAATTCTTACCATTCACTCTATAAGCTGCTTGGATCTGTTGCAATTCACTTGTTGAATTGTGAATGTTATTATCCATTGTACGCTCCTTATTATTAGCCATTGTTCAATTTCACACAACACAGCAGACGAAAGCAAGAAAAACAAGGGCACAGGTAGTTTGATTTTACCACAGACCTTAGAACAAAGGAACACGCCATTGTACAGTCGTTGGATGACTGTAGCAACACCGTATATTGGTTAGAAACCTCGAGGCGATGCCGAAAAGTAAAGTCCAACAGTCGTCAGTCGGCTCACGCGCCCTCACGCGCCGGTGCGTTAAAACTAGGCAAAATTGCTCTGGGCGCATAGGATCCATGCGCTGCACGCCCGACCACTAGAAAACCTTTTTTCCGGCCAGAATTCATGTTCCACCGCCTTCTATGGTGGGGGTGAGAAACAAATGCTCTCGAAAAAAATATTGTTCTTGACAAGAAAGCTTGACTCAGGCTTAACCCTAGGAACTTATTTTATGGCTTTGATGCCATGTGAGAAGAACTCAAAAAAACTATATATTGAGTTAATTTACAAGGCTATTACAATAGCTATTTATACAAGAGAAGCCTAGTCTAGAAAGGAAAACCTAATTAGGATCAAATAAGGAAAACCTAATAAATTAATTTTCCCACAATACCAACGATGTAATATGAGAAATTTTTAAATGCACCGGGTATAAAAGTATACGGTCAACAAAATTTCGGCAGGATGATGTTTCCAACGAAGAGTCCTCTAGAATTCCATCAAACTTTCAATATTATTGAGGTTTTTTTTACGTTAACCATCGGCCCAGCAAAATCCCTTAGGGATCTTGACATTCTAGCGGATTTATAGGCGTGCAAAGTCTAGTCAACCCTTATTCTCACTTTCTCGATTTTATTTAAAACTCAATTTCAAGTAAAATCAATGCTACAAATGATATTGGGGAGGGGGGATTTGAAGAAAATCACAATATGAGAGATTGAACTCAAAAAATAACCTGAATTAAAGAGGTGAATCCACAAGGGGATGAAGTTTGAGGCAAATAGTTTCTGATTTTGGCTCGAAGCGTTCCATTCATAAATATCCTAAAAATACAAAACAAACTTACATTTGTGAGGAACAGAGAACACTTGAATTCTTGTAAAGAAAATTAGAAACTAATCTCACATTGGATGTACTCGAATTGGGCAACCAATAATCAAGCCATTGTTGCATTTTTGGACTCCACAAAACTGAATTTATGGCATTTTTTCTAGCTTCAGAAGCTTCACTAAAGCGCTCAGCTGTGAGACTATCTCCAACAACATGCGCTAAAGAGGATATATCCAACTCCATCTGCACCAAAACGAAAAAAATATATATATACATATATATATATGATCCCTCACTTCATACGCTACTGACCCGCGTGGTGGTATACTCGGTGTGTGTGCATATAATTTTCATGTATTATATATTTCATCAGTTATTCAAATATATTAGCTTGGATTTATTATATGGTTGGAGAAAAAAAAATTGAGGATAAAATGGGAGAGGAGAAAGAGAAAGAATATAACTTATTAGAAGAAAATTGAGAAAAGTAAAATAATTAATATTAAATGAGAAGAGTTATTTCGTTGGATATAATAATGCATAGCAGTTACATGGAGATAATGGTGTTCGTAAAATTAAGAAAAAGATTAAATATGTAAGATGATCAAGATACTTCGTTTCTATAGTTGTAGTAGGACATTAAAAATTTGATAACGGTAGTCTAGAAAAATCACTTTAAAACGCGCCAAAGAAAATGTTAAAGGCCCTCTTAATGTATTAAGAGTATGGATTTGAACTTATTTTCTTTTCCTATTTTTTTTTGGTTTAATTTTGATGGAAAAATTTTGTTAGTCTTAATTACCTTGAGAATGAACGCATTTAAATCCACCGGTATAATTGACGTTGTCGCCAATGTTGCTAGATCAGATCCATTCCTAAGAGAAAATCATACAAATCGATCAAAAACTAATAATTAGATTTATAGAATTATTAAGAAAATAATTCATTTGTCGAAGTAAAAATATGATTGAACGGTGAAAATTATGCATGTTACCTCATCCATCTAGTACTAAAATCCCATCCAGATTCAGCAGCGGAAGCCAAGTCACGATATAGTTGGGTTTTAGAGCAGCTATTTGATAATTTCGAAGCTGTTTCCGTGTCCTGTAACAGTGAATATTAATTGGTTTGTATCAGAAAATACTCTGCCTAAGTTTGATAAAAGTTCATACTGTAGTTGACGACTCTGGCCTCGGCTGATCCCACATTGCATAGTATCGACTTAACGAGTGGGTCGAACCTTGAGCATCGCGAATGGTCACCTTATGCATCCCTTTTAAGAGCGAAATTGTTGAACAACATTAGTCAATAAAAAATTAATCTTCCAACCAATAAATCCGGAAACGAAGCCGAAGGTGCATGGAATGTGCAGTCGCCTCCCCAAATTTATGCGAAGACATATTTTAAATATCTTAACTAAAATTTGAAATTTCACCGCCCGTCCCATCTTTTATAATTCATAAAAATTCAAGGTCGCCCCCGAGACAATTTCACACATAACCAAAGATTTAAGATTGTTTAAGTTTACCAGAATTCCAAAATTCATACTCCTTCAACAATGCGGGAAGCGATTTTATGACCAAGTCCATGTCACCGGTCCGATTATATATATCCACAACCATCGAACTTAGGAGAGGAGGTTGGCTGCATACGTCCACATCAACTTCACAAGGTAAGCATAGGATGTAATCTCACTCTCAAATTATGACCATAACTCATTAACTCAAAAGCTGAGAATGGAACGGGAAATTCTAGTTCACATCGAGCTTCGTCAAACCAAAACTAATCATTTTACGGCGAGTGAAATACAATTGACATGTTATTGGTTTCCTGTACAATAAAGTAATTAATTTCGTGACAAATACAATAATACAACTTACCTCCTATTAGTGTAATACGCCCTCGCACCGTTGAGGACATGACCGTATTTGTCTATGAGGAAAATCAGATTATACACAATCCCTTTTGCTGTCTCGTACATTTTACTTGCCAACAACCCCCTGCAACCATGGACAATATAACTCACATATCTTAAGAAGTGCTCAAATATAGACTAGCCAAAACTAGACTAATTAATGCCTATTATCGAGGGAGAGAAAAGTCGTGGAGAATGATATATTTGACCATATGTATACGGAAAAATAAAATTTTATAATCAAGCTCCATTTCTTACCACAAATTCATCTGTCAAAGTGATATAAAGTAAACATCCCGTGACCTTAGCTAGGTACTACATCGTGGAGTAAGCTTGATACATTGAATTAAGGATTAATTACACCTTGCATCCCTAAAATATACTCTTAAGTCTTCACACATGTATGCCCTAAATTATAAAATGCAACAAATCAAATTCAAAATTATAGATACTAATCCTCCGTTTGATTCTCAAATTTTGATAAAAAAATAAGATATAAATTTTTTTTTTATTTTAAATAATAATATTCTATATTTTCATTTCTAATCATTTTTATTTTTCTTCTATTTTTCCTCACTAAAATTCTTGTTCCAAACATAACCTAAAAGTTTATTTGTTAAACTTTTGTACAAATGGCTGATTTGTTACATTTTGTAATTAACGAGGTGTGTGGCACAATTCACGAGTGCACGGCATAATTAACTAAATTAGAAATTTTATGAAGACATAAAAGTCATCATGGCTATTTGAGGCAGCAAGGCATTGAATCTATATTTGTCAAGTGACATGATCACCGCAAATCTCAACTTTAAACATAGCCGAAGTGTAGATTAAACTTAAGAAGGCTCGTTTGATCTTTAGATGCTCGACTAGCTAGAATCCAAGATGTTCATCAAAGGTTCAATAAACCAGGCTAAGGCTCATAGGCTCAACTATTTTTCTGGTTCGAGCTCGATCAGCCTTGATTTAACTAAAGCTGATTAGGGTGGAGTTATGGAAGCTAAAAGAGACAACCGTTCCTCTCGAATACAGTTAAATTTCATCAGTCTTTTTTTAAGAATTTAAAATTTTACCCCCCTAAATATTAAAAGTATCTTTTATATTTTGCATAATTTTTAATATTCGCCAACAAAATTTTTGGGTTAAATTGAACTTCGCCTCATCGATCAATGTACTTAATGTGTGTGTGTGTGTGTGTGTGTGTGTGTGTGTGTGGGCATAGAAAAACACAAACGCCCAAACAGGATAAGAACAAATAAAAGCACCAATTACCTGATGACCCAATAAGAATCCCAATAATAAACCTCCCTGAACCTCGACCCGGGGATGATAACCGGGTATTCCAAGGGCAGCAACGTATGAGATTCGGGCTTCTCAAGAACCCGGCCCGAAACTTTCCTACTCAAATTCAGCCAAAGCCCATGCACCTCCAAGGCCCAGCCCTTCACCACCGGGCTCTCCACCTTATTCAAAAAGCCTTCGGGCTCAACCACAAAGTCAACCGGGTTCACGTACACCAAACCCTCCTCCGCCCCACCCAAATATTTCTCCAAAAACCCGTTCAGCTCCTCAACAGAAACCGACCCGTTTTCGCTCCTCGGAAGCTTCTCGAAGGCTTCGATGGTCGCCGTGAGGTTCTGCTTCAGTGACAGGTCCACGTACAGTTTCGGGTCAAACCCCTTGGGCCCGTAAGTCTCCAGAGCCATTCCTTGGACCCTCTCGAGGAAGGTGACCAGAGGGGTGGTGGGGACCACAAGGCCCGGGGTGCATGCACCGGGTGTGACGGTAGCACCATCGCTCATCGCGATGATCACAGCGGTCGAAAAGATAATGATCGGATTGATGAACGGTGATGATGATGTATTTTTGTTATCCATTTGATGATGATGATGATGATGATGAGAGCTGCTTTGTGGGATGGCGTGTTGTCATGTTGATGTGTTTACATATATACGTATAACTGTTTTGTATGTATATGTTTGGAGAAGCTTTTGCTTAGGAACAGGAAGAGAGGCCAGGCCGGCTTGTGGGAATAGCGGTTGTTCAAGTTTAGTGGGATTCTTAAAATCGATGCCAACAATGTTTAGGATTTTGTTAATGGGGTTGATCATCTTATATACTTCTTTTTGTAAGTAGTTTATTTGTACTTAATCGTATTACTTTTTTGAAAAATTCTAATTTCAATTTAATTTGATTCAAATCACAAAATTATATAATAAGTGTATTGTATTTATTATATAATTGATTATTCTTTTTAAATTATTCACTGATCAAACGATGAGTGTAAACGACGTGCCACATAATTGAAAATTCGTTTGAATAGACTTAAAAAAAATATATTTCTCAATTCATATCTCTTACAATATAGTATTTTTTTAATGCTAAATAAATTTTACTCTTGAATATAGTAATTCAAAAGATAATAAAATATATTTTTATTTAAAATTATTTTTGATAGTTTTTAAAAAAAATTTAATTTTTAATTTTTTTTAATTTCTATTTTTTTTCAAAAAAATAAATATTTTTTTCTATAAACAATCTATCTAAATGAACTGTATCACTAATTCGACATAATTGGATCTGGATTAGAAATTCCTATCTAACTTTATTGGTAAAAATCGTTCTGATATATTAATTGATTTTGTCAGGAATCACCAGCTCCTCAAATTAAGAGAAAGTGCTCCCCAGAAAACAAAAACTACTGTTATGCCACGTGATTGTGATTGTGATTGTTTACAAGAGTCATAACTGCATGCCAGATTTTCGCCCATTAATTAATTAGGTACGACTTTTTAAAACTTTATTCGATTGATTCATTGTATAAATAGTTTATACAATTTTGAGGAGAAAAAAAAAGTTGAAATCCTAATTTTCTTTGATCTATAATTCATTTCCCTAATTACAATTCCGTTTAGGGTTGTCAATGGGTCAAATTTAAAACGAGTCTAAAAAATTGAATTCAAATTCGATAAATTTTCTCAATATCTGAATTCGATTCAAACTTTATAGGATTTATATTTAATATTACTGAATCCGAATTCAATAAAAATCCAAAATCAGATAAGAAAATCTCATCCGATTAACAGTTAAAAAAATTGAAACTTTAACATCAAGTAACAAATAAAAAATTATTTCTTATGTAAAAAATAAAATTTTAATTAAGTAGAAAATTATTTTAGATTATATATATATATAAAAATTATACGTTATTTTATTAAAAAATTACTTTGAAAAATAAAAAAAAAAATAGTGTATTATTAATTGTTATGAATCCCAACACTCATTTGCATATTTATTCTTCTCTTTGGATTTTATTGTACAAACTTTTGCTGGTTTATTTGTCTCCTGTTTATTCATCAGTATATCAATAAACAAGAACAGAGAGAGAGAGAGAGAGAGAGAGAGAGCAAAGCAAACTTCATCATTTGAGCTTTTTCAGGCACAAAATAAAGAAATTCAAAACAAGAAATAGGAGGGGGGGGAAGTTTTAAGTTGCAATCTGCTATCTATTTCGAAGAAACATGAGAAGCCCGACGAATAAAATTCAAAAGTAGGCACTCATTATAGCCACTCTGAAAGATAACAAAGTATATAATCCTCAAGAACATGCATGATATATGTAACTTCAACTTATCAAGCACCAAAAAAACAGCCCAGAAAAATATACTATTTAGCTGGGATAAATTTGTCTTCTCCAGGATATTCTGGTGTGTGAACTGTGTTACTTTTCGGTCGACGTATAAGCACCACTGTGTTCAAACTACAACAATAAATTCAAGTGAAAAGCAAGGAGGCAACAAACCAGTAAAACAGCCTAAATTGACAACTTGCCAAAAGAGAGCCTATGAAAGCAGGAAACAGGGCCCTTGATTCACTGCCAAAAAGTGCAGCTCCCAGCAGTCTTTAGACTTTCGACACAATTAAAACCAATTTTCACGAAAAATGATAAAGCACATGAAACTCACCTGATTCCCAAAGGAATTTTTACAGTCTCTGCACTAGAAACAGTTACGGCTGCGCAGAAAGATAACACGGAAAAAAAAAATTAATAATCAATAAGCATGGGAAAAGGAAGGGCAGAGTTTGCGTGCCTGGATGTGAGGCTCTGAAGGAGAAGAGAGCAAGGTTGCACATAATCCGTCAATGCCTCTTCATGTTACTTTGTTGGAGGGAACGTGCAGATTAGAGATGCCAATCATAGCGTTTCAGCTCAGGAGTTTTTTGTAAGTTTCGATCATACGAGGAACATAATATCAATTTAGTGATACAGAACTTTAAAAAGATGGATAGAAGACAAATAATGCATTTAGCATAATCATGAAAAAGCATTCCAATTTGCAAATTTTTGAACGCCTGCTAAAAAGGCATTCAACAATTGTGTATCAGAAAATGAGTCTATTTAAGAGTAACACAAATAGTATGTGAAATAATTGTGAATTTCCAACTGACAAGCAAATGTTCATTTTCCATAAATTATATGCAACCACAGAGCAATCATCAGAAAAAACATCAAGTGCAATTCAAGAACTAATTAATCATTCTACTAGACTAGCCAGATAAATGACCTCATTTTGCATAGTACATATCAAAGAAATTGGGCAATAACTTTGAGATGATCAGTTATCTATGAACAGCTATTAAATGTTACCTTAATTCAGATGAATGTTGAAATACAGAGATGACAGCAAAAATAAATAAATAAATAAAGCCCTTGAAACAGAGTCAACCAAGCCACAAAAAACAGTTTTACAACCACGCGAAGCAATTGAGAAGTATCAGCATAAGCAGAACTCTGATGTACTGAGTTCCATATATAAGCCATGAATCTGCCCTTTGAGTGAGTTTCTCTTTAGTGCTAGAGTCCTCTTAGAAACTCCACCCTCTAGGCGACAGGAACCAATCTTCATTTATTATGGACACTTCATTTGCGAGAAACAAGCAGAGCCCTCTAGCAGTGTCCATAGACCTCAATAAGATACCATAAAGTCCTTGCAATAGAAGATCCCCCAACCCACATTTTGAATCATCTATTTCATTTTATATTTCATCTCTTTTTCTATTCATAAATGTATGTGAAATGTTAGTGATCTACAAAGAGCAGAACAGGATGAAGCACAAATAGCCTCCCCCACCCCACCCCACCCCACCGACCCACACACCACACACAGCCAAACAGGAAAGAAAAAGCAAGGAGCACAAATAAGCACACACATAAGCCCAGTGATTTCACAAAAGGTAACGATGATATCATGTCAGCAGCGAAATTCGCATTCTACTGAAGGATCATCATGAACCACAAAATGTGAACAAATTTGTGCAAACTGAGCTCCCCATTTGTCCCTTCAACTCCACCCAGAGCACTACATATGGTAGAGCAATTCAGGAATTGGAACAGCATAGACTAATGCCAACATCATCATTGGAGCTTTGAAGGACAAAATAAAGAAATGTGGGAGGAAAAAGAAAAATTGCAGTTTGCTATCTATATCAATATTCTTATTCCTAATTATCCATGGATAAGAAGCAATGTTTAAAGCATGATAAGCCAAATGCAAAAGCAGAGTCACTATGAAAGACCAAAGCATGTAATCCTGAATAATCATGCGTGAAATGTGTAGATTTGGTTCACAGATTATGTAGCGGCCAAAGGGAAAGGAGGCAAAACATGGAGAAAGTGCAATTCCGAGCAGTCTATAGACTTTTGACACAATAAAACCCAATTTAAAGGAAAATGAAACAGAGTAGTGAACCACACCTAATGCATAAAATAACTCTTACAGTTTCCACACAAGAAAAAGTAACTGTAGCAGAGATTGAGCAAGAAAAATAATCTATACACATGGAAAACACTGCTTCTTCACAGCATCGGAAGGGCAGAATATGGTTATGTGAGATTTCTGAAGGAGGAAAGACCAAGATTGTACATAATCTGTCAATGCCTCTACATGCCACTTTGTTGGAGGGAACGTGCAGATTAGGTATGCCGATCATAGCATCTAAGTTCTTTGTCAGTTTAGATCATAAGAGGAAAAAGATCACTTGAGTGATACACAAAACGAAAGAAGGAAAGAAGAAAACTACTGCATTTAGCATAACTATGAAACACGTGTATTGCATATTGCAATTTTGCCCGCGTGCAAAAACGGCATTCGATTATTGTGTATTAGAAAATGAAAGAGTTAAGAAATAGTATATGGAAACGATTGTGAATTTCAATGAAAGCAAGGAAGAGGTCATAAGAAGTCAATTTATTGATCTATATCAATCGTACATAGAGCACATGAAATCATAAGTTAACAGGACTAAAGACCGGTTCAAATTTGCCTAGGTAGAAAGAGACAATGTTGGTGGCTAATATCCAATGTATTCCACATTAAATACGATATAATTTAATATGGATCAGCCACAAATATGCATTTGTAAAAAAGAAGCCAAAAGAACTCGACCAAGAGCATTCCATGCTCTATCGGTTGTCATGTTCATTTTCCACAAGTTCTATGCAACCACAGAGTAGACATCAGAAGAATAACATCAAGTGGAAGGCAAATGCTTCAAAAACTAATTAATCATTCTATTAGACTAGCCAGATAAATGACCTCATTCTGCATAATAGATATCAACGAACTGTGCGATAATTTTGAGATAATCAGTTATCTTTCAACAGATATCAATATCATTTTAATCCAGATCAATGCTGCAAGAAAGAGATCAAAGCAAACGAAACAAGCCCTTGAAACAGAGTCTACCAAGCAATATGAACCCCAGAATACTCTTGGAAGCTCAACCCTCCACAGGAGGGGAACCAATCTTCATTCCAGTGCATTTACAAGAAGCAGGCAGCCCTCCAGAAGCATCCACAAACCCATATCCAGCATCTTTTAATAATTTAATATTAACCATTTAACCCTTTTCCAAAACTCTTTTACTTTCGCAAAAGAAATGTTAGACGAATAGGAATATAGAAGTGGACAAAATCAGAGTGGAGCAAAGCATTGGTGGGACCCAATGAGTTGCTCTGAGAGTCTTCAAAAGGCCTCCGTTTATTAAATACCAACACTGATTTGCATATTTATTCTTTTGTTTGGTTTTTAGTGTAGAAACTTTTGTTTGTTTGAGAGTCTCTTGTTTATTGATCAAAAAGTAAATAAATAAATAATTTCTCCCGGTTTATTTCATAGGTCAATAGATACTGACATTTAAACTCTTGATCTCAAAGACACACCATAAAGTCAATCATGAAGAAAAAGAAGAAGAAGAGAGAGAGAGAGAGAGCGAGAGAGAGAGAGTTTGCTCCTCAGTTGTCCCTTCATCTCCACCCAAAGCGCTACTCATGGTAGAGCGATTCAGGAATTGGAACGATATAGAATAATGCAAACTTCATCATTGGAGCTTTTCAAGCACAAAATCAAGAGATTCAAAGAAAAGAACAGGAAGAAGATAAGTTGCAATCTGCCATGTATGTCGAAGCAACATGAAAAGCTCAATGAATCAAATTCAAAACTAGGCACAGTATAGCCACTCTGAAAGATACCAAAGTATACAATCCTCAAGAATCATGAACGAAATGTGTAACTGTCGTTCAACATTATCTAGCACCAAAAAAGCAGCCGAGAAAAATATAACAAAGCTGGGAAAAACTTGTCTTCTACGTGATACTGGTGTGTGAATTGTGTTACTCTTTGGTCAACGTATAAGCACCACTGTGTTCACACTACAACAATAAATTCAAGTGGAAAACAAGGAGGCAATAAACCAGGAAAACAGTTTACATTGACACCTTGCCAAAAGAGAGCCTTTGAATGCAGGAAACAGGGCCCTTGATTCACTGCCAAAAAGTGCAATTCCCAGCAGTCTTTAGACTTTTGACACAATGAAAAAGAATGATGACACTCACTTGATTCACAAAGGAATCTTCACAGTCTCCGCACTAGAAAAAGTTGCGGTTGCAGAGAAAGCTAACACCAAAAAAAAAAAAAACAAAATCGATAAGCATGGGAAAGTCTGCTTCTTCTCAGCAAAGGAAGGGCAGAGTTTGCTTGCCTAGATGTGAGGTCCTGAAGGAAAAGAGAGCAAGGCTGTACATAATCCGTCAATGCCTCTACATGCTACTTTGTTGGAGAGAACATGCGGATTAGAGATGCCAATCATATAGCGTCTGAGCTCTGGAGTGCTTTGTAAGTTTAGATTATACGAGGAACTATATCAAAATTACTGATACACAGCCTTAAAAAGAATGAAGACAAATAATGCATTTGGCATATTTATGAAAAGCATACATTGCAATTTGCAAATTTTGTACACCTGGAGGAAAGGCACTCCACCATTGTATATCAGAAAATGAGTCTATGTAAGAGTTACAGAAATAGTCTGTGGAAATGATTGTGAATTTCCAAGTGCCAAGCAAATGTTCATTTTCCATAAATTATATCAAACCACAAATCACACATCAGAAAAACAACATCAAGTGGAGGCTTAATGCGGTAACAACTAATTAATCATCTATTAACTAGCAGATAAATGACCTTATTTGCAAGATGCATATCAAAGAATTGTGCCATAATGTTTAGATGATGTCTATATCATGATGAGTTATCTTTCAACAGCTATTCGATGTAACCTTAATCAGATGAAGTTTGGAATAAAGAGCTTAAAGCAAACAAAACAAGATCTTGAAACAGAGTTAACCAATCAATATCAACCAGACACCAGTTTTACAACCAAGCAAAGCAGATTGAGAAGTACAAGAGGAACTCTCAAGTACTGAGCTGCATACATAAGCCAAGAATCTGCACTTTAAATTTGTTTCTCTTCATGCCAAGGAACCGATCTTCATTTATTATGGCCAGTTCATTTGCGAGGATCAACCAGCCCTTGAGCAGTGTCCATAGACCTTAATAAAATACCATAAAATCCTTGCAATGGAAAACCCCCAACCCACATTCTGAATGATTTATTTCATTTTATATTTCATCTCCGTTTTTATTCCATAAATGTACATCAAATTTAAGTGGTCTACAAAGAACAGAAACAGGATGAAGCGCACCTCAACACCCACCCACACACAGTGCACACACACACTCAGACAGGAACAGAGAACCAAGAAGCGCACATAAGCACACACATACACCCAGTGTTTCATAAAAAGGTACAGATATCACATCAGCGGTGAGACTCGCATTCTGCGGGAAAGCATCATCATGAACCACAATGTGTGAGAAAATTAGTGCAAGCTGAGCTCCGCAGTTGTCCCTTCAACTCCACCCAGAGCACTACACATGGTAGAGCAATTCAGGAATTGGAACGATATAGAACAATGCCAACTTCACAATTGGCTCTTTCAAGAAAAAAGTAAAGAAATATAAAACAAGAAATAGGAGAAAAAACGAAAATTGCAATCTCCTATCTACTTGTATATTCTTATTACTAATTATCCACAAGTAAGAAGCAATATTGAAAACATGACTAAATAAATGCAAAAGCAGAGTGACTATGAAAGACCAAAGCATGTAATCCTTAATAATCATGCATGAAATGTCCAAATTTGGTTGACACACGATCCAGCACCCAAAGGGAACCGAGACCAGTTATGGAGAGAGTGCGATTCCCAGCACTCTTTAGACTTTTGACACAATAAGAACCACCTTCAAGGAAAATGAAACAGAGTAGTGAACCTCAGCCAACTCATAAAATAACTCTTACAGTTACCACACAAGACAAAATAACTGTGGCAGAGAAAGGGTACAAAAAAAAGAATCTATACCCATGGAAAACTCGTCTTCTTCACAGCAAAGGAAGGGAAGAATATGGTTGTCTAGATGTGAGGTTTCTGAAGGAGAAAAGAACAAGGTTGTGTATAATCCAACAATGCCTCTACATGGTACTTTGTTGGAGGGAACATGCAGATTAGGGGTTCTGATCATAGCATCTAAGTTCGTTATAAGTTTAGATTGTAAGAGGCATAGTATCACATCAGTGATACACAAAACTTCAAAAGATGGAAAGAGGAAACAATGCATTTAGCTTAGCTATTAAAAGGATGTACTGTGTGCCGCAATTTTATACACATGCAAAAAAGGTAGTCCAGTGAATCAGAAAATGAGTCCATTTAACAGTTAAAGAAACAGTATGCGGAAACGATTGTGAATTTCAAGGGGAGCACAGGAGATGTCATGAACCATGATCAAGAACAAAAATTATTGATCTATACCAATCACAGTTACAGCAAATGAAGCGTCCACAAACCCATATCCTGCATCTTATAATAATTTAAAATTAACCCTTCTCCAAAACTCTTTTACTTACTCAAAAGAGCTGTTAGATGAACAGGAACATAGAATGAGCACGAAATTATATTCCCTTAACATAATTAGAAGATCTAATCAGCAAATAATGGAGAAGCATCTTGAAAGAACTGCATGAACACAATCAGATTCATAATTGCAGAAATTGTTCTTTATGATGCTTGGTTAAAGAAACAACACAAGCAGAATTGCTCATGCTAATAGAAGACTATCAAGTGTTCTTTCTTCAGTTATAATCACATGGTAAGCTTCAAGAAATCATTCTGCATATCATGTATGTTTTTTTCTGAGATACTACCCAAATACAAACAGACCCATTATAGCTTGCAGTTTCCTCCAATTTCCATTAATAATTTACATATTCTTAGACAAAAATAGCATGAATAAACAGACATACTAACCCAATATAGAGCAGATATACTTATTTTTCTTGAAACATATATAATCCAACCACCCTATTCAATGAGATGAATCCTCTTCAAGAACAGCATAGCAAGTCAGCAACCCATTGACAGCAGCTTTACAGCCCCACCTGATCAAATGACAATCAACAGACTTAAATTAACCTGGATTGGTTCAAAATATGCTCAACTTTTTTGGCAATTAACAGCACTACAAGATATCATACAATTGTTCCCCACATAAAAGCCGGAAAAAATTAAACACCAATGGCATCAAAATTACAACCATGAAAGTGCACTGACATTCTCATCGGCAAGAGAGTTCATTAATTCCCGAAACAGTCCATGGCCGAGATATACATCATCAATAAATTAAAAATAAGTAACTAAATAACTGATGAATCAAAGTTCACCTGCAAGCAAGAATCGGATAGTCTTAACATGTCGTTGATGATATCTCAATCCATGAATCAAAAAATGCGGGGAGAGAGAGACACACAGAGAGAGAGAGAGAGAGAGAGAGAGAGAAGATCAACAGACGAATGCCGTTGCAGCGAGTTCATATTAATGGGATTACTATTATATATCAAGAAAATATTCCAATCGAACTGCAAACAAGACGCGCATCTGGTGTAGTGGTATCATAGTACCCTCCCACGGTACTGACCGGGGTTCGATTCCCCGGATGCGCAATTTCTATCCTTTTTGTTTAATTCTTTTTTAAAGAGGCTCTACACAAATTTTGTTTTTTACAAGAGGCCCTTTTGTTTATTTATTTTTTTTTTTAAGAAGCTTAACACGAATGAACTTTTGCTTCGCTATTAATATAACTTTTCATCCCACACATCTCCTTTTCTTCTTCCACGTTCCTTTTTTTTTTTTTTTTTTTGAATTTTTGTCAATACTGTATAGGCTAGAATATCTATACTATATAAAAACGAAAGAGACTTTACACAAATAAACTTTTACTCCACTATTAATATAATTTTATGTCGCCCGTGTCTCCTTTTCTTCTCCTACGATTACCCCATTTTCAAGGGAAAATGTGCGAGTCAAGAGAATCTGACTATAATTTACAAATTTCTCTTAAAATGAAGAAGAAGAAGAAGATCAACCCATGTTGTGTAATTTTTGGAATTTCTCCCTTCAACCGTATGTTGTGTTCTTTTAATTATACTATCTCATGTCTTTGAATTCAAGCAATATGAAGTAATTACGTATACTAGTTTTTGTTAGTCCTTTTCAAATAGGCTTCACCTTATAGTATTTGGTGGCGATTTGGTTAAATTTAGAATTATTGTTGGTGACTTTGAAGAATAATTAAATCACTTCAAATTGAAGTTTGGGCCATTAAATCCATCATACTTTTTTTAATTTTAAATTGTTTTGAACATAAATATCATAATTCTTTTTGTTTGAACTTTATATTTATATGCTTTAAATTGTAACAATTTCATCCTTAGTACATATAAAACATTTTGTATTGATATGCTTTAAAAATTAGTTACTATCAAAACTTATATGAAAAAATTTTACAATTTATATAAATTGTGTGCAGGGACTGCGTGCCCCAAGGGATATTATTTCAAATAAATTAATTTTTTTTCGGTATTTCTTTTTTTTTTTTTTTTTGGGTTTTAGCCATCCGATTTCAATTCATTAGCCGATTAATCCGGATCGGGTACTGAACATGCACATTATAGAGGCGACCCTCCCAACCCAATTGCTCCATTCACAATACTAAAATTCTAACTCTGAACGTTATTTACGGGATCTAGCGCCTTATCCCACTAAACCAACTGGTAATTAGTATTTCAAAATATGAAGTTTAATGAAATAATTGAATAACTTCCTCGAATACTTTTTTTTAGTATAAGAAAATTTATATTGTCCTTAGCTAGTGTCAAGATAAATTCAAGGTTAAGTTGGGCGTTTATGTCGATTTTTAACACTGAAAACGTGAAAAATATTGTGATGGATTGTGTTGAATGTGTATTTAATAGATAAGTCCAGAATGTATGGTGATGAGAGGAGCAAGACCAAACAGTTCAGAATATGCATATTGGCTCCCTATTCAAATCAAAAATAAAATGTTATTATGAAAATGTTAAAAAATTACATACATGACGATTAAATATTTTAGGAATAATTATTTTTTGCCATCCGAAGTATGACGTTTTTTACACTTCGCCACCTAAACTTTTTTTTTGTCTCCGGTTGCCCTCCAAAATACACGATTTTTTGCATTTTACCATCTGGGAGCGAATTCCGGCCAAAAAGGTCACCGGAATAGTACCACATGCATGGCATGTGATCTTGGTAGGGGCATTTCCGTTATTTCACTTGTAGAAAAATTGTTTGAAAAATGTGCTTCATAGGATTCGAACTTGGGTTAAGAAAGAGAACAACCACACCCACTACCATTTTGCCTAGCACCATTGTTGTTAAATAAGAGGCAAATTGATATATTTGTACTATATAGATTCAAATAAATGAATTTTAATATCAATTTAAAATTCAAAAAAATAAAAGAAATATATTTATTTTGTAAATTCATAATTGATATTACTTTTATTGTAATATCAATTTTTAATCCAAAAAAATAAAAGGAATAAATTATTCTTATAAAAGAAAATTTTATCTTGCTAATTAATTAATTTTAAAAAGATATTGATAAAAGAATATTTTTTAAAAGAAATGGGATAAAAAATAAAATAAAAAAATTAAAAGAAATGGGAAAAAATAAAATTAAAAAAATTAAAAGAAATGGGATAAAAAATAAAATAAAAATATTATTTTATCAATTTCATTTTAAACTTAATTAATTAGCAAGATAAAATTTTATTTCAAAGAATAATTTATTCCTTTTATTTTTTTGATTAAAAATTAATATTAAAATAAAAGTAATATCAATTATTAATTCACAAAATAAATATATTTCTTTTATTTTTTGAATTTTAAATTGATATTAAAATTTATTTATTTGAATCTATATGGTACAAATATATCATTTTGCCTATCTTGGTGCTTGGCAAAGTGGTAATGGGTGTGGTTGCATTTCTTCTCAACCCAAGTTCAAATCCTATGAGGCATATTTTTTAGAACAATTTTTCTACAAGTGAAATGACGGAAATGCCCCTACCAAGATCACATGCCATGCACGTGGTACTGTTCCGGCGACCTTTTTGGCCGGAATTCGCTCCCAGATGGTAAAGTGCAAACAATCGTGTAGATTGGATGGCAACCGGAGACAAAAAAAAGTTTAGGTAGCAAAGTGTAAAAAACGTCATACTTCGGATGACAAAAAATAATTATCCCAATATTTTAAATTAATGGAACAAATGAGTGTAACTCTTTGAAAGATTGTATCCAAATTTATTAATGAGTTAGACGAATATAGGGCTGTCAATGGATCGGATCTGGAGCAAATCAGTGCAATTCGGATCCGAATCCGATTACAAGGACCGGCTACCGAATCCGACCCGAAATCCTATAGGATTTTTAGTCTTTATTCCGAATCCGAATCCGGAAAAAATTCCGAGATCCGATAAAAAAATCCGATCCGATCCGATATGACAAAAAAATTTATGCTTGGACCAAAAAATAAATAATAAAAAATTCTTTAATATATAAATATATAAACCTGTAAAAATATATTATATATATAAGAGATCTTTAATAATTATGCACCATATTTAATTTTTCATTTAATGACAATATATATTTCGAATTATATATAAATACGTTTATGTATAATATATTTAGTAAAGATCTCTAATAACTATAGAGATTATTAGTTGTTCATTTAATGATAGTATATAATAGATATCTCTAATAACATATCCTATATGTGCATATATATTGTGTATGTAATAGAGATCTTTAATATATAGACTAATTAATTAGTATTCTATAAAAAAATGCCTATTTATGTTAAAAATAAAATTAAATAATATAGAAAAATATTTTAGAATATGTATGAAAATTATATAATGTTTTATTAAAAAAATATCTTAAAAATTAATAAATAATATATTATTAATTACAATGACATATATATTACATTAAAGTATCTTTATTACTATTGTAATATATATAATGCATAAATTTAATAAACTATAATATAAAAATTCGGATTCGGATCTTTAACGGATCGGATTCATTGAATCCAAATCCAACCCATTTATTTCGGATTACGGATATTTACTATCGGATCTGACCCATCGAATATTTTAATCGGTCAAATATGCTTAAATTCGGATCGGACTCGGATCGGATTCGAATTAAAATCCGCTCCATTGACAGCCCTAGACGAATATATACGTTGAATGTGTGCATAAAAGTTTAACAAATCTACGAGCTGGCCCAATGAATGGGTATGTATACCAAAAGTTCGTGTTTTTCCCCATTAAAAGCCATGACCCTTTGCGCCCATTTTTGCTTAAAAGTTTTTGACTTCTTGTGAAAATTATTAATAATGTTTTATTTTAATTAAGAATAGAATTATTTTAACAAATAAACTATATTGCTTTATTTTAAAAGTTGACTATATCATTGCATAATTGATTTACCTTGAAGCTAAATGTACCATATTATGGAATGATTATGGCAAACTATCTTTACGTTTACCCAAATTACAAATTAAACTCTCAATTTCTGAAAGCTACATAGATAATCATGTGGTATGCTAATGCTTTACATATATTAACCTTCCATTAACTACCGGAAGGGTTTTTAACTGAAATTGTTAAATTTTTTACATGTTCTTCCTATATAACCCTTTTGGTCATCTAATTGTGACGAAATTTGACTAATTTGTAGGACCAAAACTATCAACAAAAATGCATTATAATGCAGCCTAATGGTCACTTCAATCCTATAAAATTAGTTAAATTTGGTCAAAATTTGACAAAAAAAGTAAAATAGGGAGAATATGTAAAAGTTCAACGGTTCCCGTTACAATACCCAACAACAATAGATAAAAGGTTAACCTATGCAAAGGGCTTGTATACCCCAAGGTTATATGGATAATTTTCAAAAATTGTGATCTTAATTTATAATTCGAACAAAACCTCAAGGTAGCTCAGACTAATTATCCCTCATACTATCAAGGGTTTAATGAAATTTTATAATTTGAATACTTTCTAAGAGTTTTTCTAATTTTTTGGGAAATGGGTAGATCTTAAAAGCTATTTATGTTTCTTAGTTGGATGAGCATACATTTTCATAGGCTGCAGAAAATGCGGTGCACTGAGGTAGCTAAGTGAGTTCACCCTTTTACGATGTTATACCTTCCCCAGCCTTTCTAAATGAAGTAAAATCAGTAATCCCACCACCACCACAGAAAAATCATCTTATTAAGACTCTTTGTCACATTTAGCCTGTCTAGAAACTAAATTAGACCCCCACTCGATTACTTGGTTACAATACCAACCAAACATGCCAATTGCCACGTCCAAAGCAAGTTTTATTTCCACCATTAAAAATGCAGGTGAGACCCACATCGGGATCTTCTGTTATACAACCGTACTATATTTTATACAACAATTATCAATACATGTCACATGTATTAACAC